>CM035157.1:81342234-81597234 GCA_020205615.1 Panax quinquefolius | reverse complement strand
TATGCTGTCGCATTTCTGCCTATCGCATGCCCGGTGAATTACTGTTGTTATTCCATTCTTCATTATTCTGTTAGAATATCCTCATGCTGTGCGTAATTTCGCATGACCTGGTTCCATTATTTATTATTCATTGGAATAACACCGTCATGCGATCTAATGCATGCTTGGTGAATTACATTGTTATTCCATTCTTTATTATTCTATTGGAATATCCACGTGCATGCGGATTTCGCGTATTAATTGGTTCCATTCTTTATTATTATTTGAGAATAACCTATCTCATGCGGTCTATCGCATGTATGGTGAATTCTTTTGTTATTACATTCTTTATTATTACATTTGAATAACTCATCATGTGGATTACCACATGCATGGTGAATGATCCTTTGTATTCATTCCTTATTAAATTGTTGAAATGATCTGTTTACGTGGATTACCGCATGGCAGGTAAAAATCCATTTGTAGGTTCATATATTCTATTATACTCAGTTGGTTAAAGTTTTTCCTTCTATACTCCATGAAATTAGTAGAATATCCTGGATATTTGCGCTTCATCCAGTATCTTTTCATGGAAATATTCTTCTGAGCATTCTTGAATTTTACTCCACAAAGCAGTATCATGTTGACAATTTGGACTTTTTTGAGTTCATGATAAATTAACTTATAAATCTTTAAAATTTAATTCTTGAACTTGTTTTATTGAATTATTATGTCATTGTCATCATCCTCATGTTTATATTATGTTGAAAGTCATCTGTGGCCTGTAGTGCATAGATGGACTTGGTATGATTATGACCAGGGATTATTCGGTATAGTCATGACCGTAACGTTACAAATGATGTGGTAAAAGTCCTCATTGGCTCGTAGTGCATTGATGGATAGTTGTTGGCATGATCATGATCATTGATGAAAACACGAATATCCTTGGCCCGTAGTGCATGGATAATTTGTGTTCGTGATACTAATGAATATCCTTGGTCGTAGTGCAGGGATGATGTGGTTTATTTAATAAGCTGAGTCTCGGCAATAAAAGTGATGAAAAACCTTTTAAATAATAGAAGATAGTAGATTTTATTCTCTACTTGACTCTTCTAATGGATTACTTGTTAAACTTGATGTTTGTTATATTGTATCAGTTTAACACTGTTGAAGGCTAACGATAATTTATTCTACATTATCTTAGCCATAAAATTTCTCACTGGGCTAGTTGAGCTCACCCTTTCTTTTCTTTGTTCTCTTCAGAAATGAGAACGTAGCGGGACTAGTTTGGGAACGCGAGGTGGCCGGTCCAGATGATAGCATTAGTAGTCCTCACTATTTTGTTAAATAGTGTGACAAAAAATGTAATGAGGACTCCATTGAGTGTGGATATTGTCTAGATGACAATAATCTTATTAAAACTCTTAGATTATGTTTTGTCGTATTTTACACGACTGTTGTATAATTAAGTTGTATTTGAATTTTGTATCATGTTTTTGGCGACACAAGATGGGTGATGTATACCTATTTTGGGGGCGTCACAATTATTATTATTATTATGATTATTATTATTATTATTATTATTACTTTTATTATTATTATTATTATTATTATTATTATTATTATTATTATTATTATTATTATTATTATTATTATCTTAATTTAAGGCAACATGTTAATAGTCGTTGCAAAAAGTTGTATAAATTATGCAACAAAGATAAAAATTGTTGCCAATGAATGTGGTCCATAATTAGGCAACGAAATATAGCAACAAAAAAACTTTCGTTGCCCACGATGAGGAGAAATCAAGTGGTTAGAAATTTTGCAACGAATTTCCAACGAATTTTGTTTTCAAATTTTGCAACTACTTATGAATTTCATTGCAAAAAGTAAAAGTCTAATACAATCTGCAATGAAGGACAAGTTTCGTTGCTAAACATATACTTTTAGCAGCGACTTATAAAGTCGTTGCCTGAAAAATCGTTGCTAAAGACCTATTTTTAGCAACAAGAAAACTTTCGTTGCCCAAGATGATGGGAAATCAAGTGGCCGAAAATTTTGCAACCAATTTCTAACGAATTTTTTTCACGCCAATGATTTAGCAACGAAATTTTGCAACGACTTATAAATTTCGTTGCAAAAAGTGAAAGCCCGACACAATCTGCAACGAAGGACAAATTTCGTTGCTAAACATATACTTTTAGCAACGACTTATAAAGTCGTTGCCCGAAAAATCGTTGCTAAAGCCCATTTTTTTGTAGTGAACCAAACCACTAAAGTCAATCATTGTCGTATCAAGAAATAAATCTATTCATTTATTGAAAAATGGATGTCAAGCTTTTTTATCCCATGTCACAGATTTAAACAAAAATACATCAGATTTGAATGATATTTCTATTGTTAATAAATTTCCTGACGTATTCCCGGAAGAACTTCCTGGCCTAACCCCAGAGCGTGAAATCAAATTTTGTATCGACCTTGAACCCGGTACAAAACCCATTTCCAAAGCCCCATATCGAATGTCTCCTATTGAACTTCAGGAGTTAAAAACCCAACTACAGGAATTGTTAGGCATCGGTTTCATTCGTCCTAGTACGTCTCCTTGGGGTGCTCTTGTTCTATTCGTAAAGAAGAAAGATGGAAGTATGCGACTTTGTATTGATTATCGGAGTTGAATCATGTCACCATCAAAATAAATTTGCCGTTGCCTTACATTGATGACTGTTTGACCGATTGCAAAGGCGCCAAATTCTTTTCAAAGATCGATCTTCGTTCTGGATATCATCAGTTAAAGATTAAAACCAATAACATTCTAAAGACTGCTTTCAGAACTCGGTACGGGCATTACGAATTCCTAGACATGTCTTTTGGACTCACTAATGCTCCTGTTGCCTTCATAGATATGATGAACCGAGTATTCAAGGAATATTGGATCATTTTGTAGTCATCTTTATTGATGACATCCTCATATACTCCAAAAGCCATGAAGATCATGAGCAACACTTGAGGATGATACTCCAAAAGCTTCGTGAAAACAAGCTATATGCCAAGTTGAAGAAATGCGAGTTCTGGCTTAAGGAAGTAGCATCCCTTGGGCACGTGATATCAAATCATGAAATATCTATTGACCCGACAAAGATTGAAGCAATTCAAAGCTGGGAGCAACCTAAGTCAGTGACCGAAGTATGTAGCTTTCTCGGCTTAGCTGACTATTATCGGAGCCATTAACTCAGCTGACTCAAAAAGATACAAAATTCGTTTGGAGCGAGGAATGTAAGAAGAGTTTTCAAGAACTCAAGAGGAGACTCATTTCAGCTCATGTTCTTACAATACCATCTGGTTCAGAGGGATTTGTCATCTACAGCGATGCTTCAAGCAGAGGGTTAGGATGTGTTCTCATGCAACATGGGAAAGTCATAGCCTATGCCTCACGATAACTTAAAGAATATGAGAGGAATTATCCTACTCATAATCTAGAGTTAGCAGCAGTTGTTTTTGCGCTTAAAATCTGGAGGCATTACCTGTATGGGGAGAAAGTGGAGATCTATATGGATCATAAAAGCCTCAAATATTTCTTCACCCAAAAGGAACTCAATATGCGGAAACGACGTTGGCTCGAGCTGTTGAAAGATTATGATCATACCATTCAATACCATCCTGACAAAGTGAACATGGTAGCTGACGCATTGAGTAGAAGATCATATGCGGGTACGAGTACGATATTGTCAATGCAAAGGCCCATTTGGTATGACTTACAAAGGATGAAGATAGAGACAAAGACTACAGGGACCCACGTGATAATGGCAAATATATGAGTAGAACCAACTTTAATCAATAAAGTTAAAGATGCTCAAGCTACAGACCTAGAGCTGATGCGTATGAAGAAGAAAGTGCAAGAAGGTGCTATTTCAGAAGCAAGAATCGATGAAGAAGGAATACTTCAAGTCAACTCCAGACTTTGTGTTCCTAATAACTCTGATTTAAAGTATAAAATCATGATGGAGGCACAAAACACACCGTTTGCAATCCATCCTGGGAGTACCAAAATCTATCGTGATCTTCGACATACATTTTAGTGGAGCAATATGAAGAGAGAGATCGCAGAGTTTATCTCAAGGTGTTTAACTTGTCAACGTGTCAAGGCGGAGCATCAAGTGTCAAAAGGACCATTGCAACCACTTGAAATCCTAGAATGGAAGAGGGAGCACATTACCATGGATTTTGTTACTGGTCTTCCCAAGGTTTCTCAAGGCATAGATGCGATTTGGGTCATTGTTGATAGATTGACCAAGTCTGCTCATTTCTTACCTATATAAGAAACTTATTCACTTGAACGTCTTGCTCATATATATATAATTGAGATTGTAAGACTACATGGTATGCCAGTATCCATAATTTCTGATTTAGACCCAGGATTCACTTCACGATTTTGGGTTAGTTTGCAAAAAGCTATGGGCACGGATTTACGATTTAGTTCGGCTTATCATCCTCAAATAGACATGCAGTCAGAGAGGACTATTCAAACTCTTGAAGATCTATTAAGACTCTGTGTCCTTGACTTCAAAGGAAGTTGGGACAAGTTTTTGCCATTGGTGGAGTTTTCTTACAATAACAGTTATCAATCAAGTATTGGCATGGCTCCATTCGAGGCGTTGTATGGACGCAGTTGTTGTTCTCCAGCATGCTAGGATGAGGTGGTTGAAGCAACATTACTGGGATTGAAATTGGTACGCATGACAATGAAAAAGATTTAAATGATTCGATAACGTATAAAAACCTCATAAGATCGACAAAAGAGTTCTGATGATCTTCATCAAAAGGACATGGATTTCAATGTTGGAGATCATGTGTTATTACGCGTTGCTCCATGGAAAGGAGTTACAAGATTTGGAAAGAAAGGAAAGCTAAATCATTGATTCATTGGCCCATTTGAAATCCTCGATCGAGTAGGAACTGTGGCTTATAGACTCGCCTTACCGCCAAGTATGTCTCGTGTTCATAACGTTTTTCACATATCAATGTTACGTAAATATGTGGAAGACCCAAATCATATTATTGAGTTAGAACTAGACGAGATAGCGAAAGATTTAATGTATGAAGAGATATCTATTAAAATCTTAGATAAGAAGGAACATATTTTACTTACCAAGGTTATACCTCATGTCAAAGTTTTGTGGAGAAACCATGATGTTGAGGAAATGACTTGGGAGTTAGAATCTGAAATGAAATCAAGATATCCTCACCTCTTCGACATACCAGGTATGTGCCCCAATTTAAATGTAAAAATTTTATAAGAAGGGGAGGTTGTAAGACCCCAACTTTTATGAATAAAGATGAATTTTTCTCAAAATATCATTTTGAATATTAAGGTGTGAATTTGTTATAATGTTATAGTTGTGGGTAATATTTACAAATTTTGCAAAGTATGCAAGTTGTTATAAAATATTCCATTGGTTGGGGAATATTCATTTTAAAAGGGAATATTTGTATGACGGCACAATCATTGGTGGACCCCACAACAAAATTATTGTCGGAGTTATAAAACGACAGAAATATTTTTTTATAAAAATAACAGCAAATGTTTTACCGTTAACAGTTGAAATACGCGGTGATAAAAGTACAGTAATATGCGTGGTAGCATAGTAGCACACAGTATTGATTATTGATGCTTACGTGAGAAGTCACTCAGTTATACTCAATTATTGCTACAGTAATTGTTGCATAGTATCTCATGTTATTTGATTCAATTATTGTCAATATTTTATATTATCAAATCAATAATTGAGATGACAAGTTATTCATTTTATTATTTGCATTATTGACAATGTCTAGAAAATTCTGTCAAAGAAATGGTTTGGTCACCTAATTGTGCGTCAATAGGGAGAAATCCTTATCGAAAATCCCCCTCTTTCCTAGGAATGATCTGGTTGTTAATATTGCAAGTTATATTATTGATGAATAAATGTTGTTAAAAATATTGAGGAGATTTTTATGAAGTATTTGTTGTATGTTTAGCGTATTATTTGAACCCCCACTTACCCATTTTTTAAAATAATCGGTAGAAAGTTATTATGTACATATATATATATATAATGGTGTGGTCCACGTATGGATGACTTTTGGGGGGAGTGGAAAACCTGATGTTTGTCATGGGTGTACGAATTTATTATATATATATATATATATATATATTATAATAAGTTTTGGTTTTTATGAAAGATAGAATATATTATATTTTATTATGCATAGTGTTTGCATAGTGTTTGCATAGTGACTGCATAATAAATCATGTGAATTTTCAGAAATCGTCTGAATTTCCACTTTGCGTTCGTAATTTTTTTCCTTACTGTGCCTCCAAATAGTATCTTTCCATTCTCCTATAGATAGGATTCTTAGTTTAGAATTGAAAATCACACCAGGATTAGAGAATTCTTCTTCTATAATATTGAGCGTATTTCTTTCGAGTTTTAGGAAGCTTTGAGTGTAGAAAATAGTGAATGTTTTCTTCAAGAATATCCCGACTATACCTGTTGGAATACTCTTCTTATTAAGGTAAGGGATATTATTTTTGTTCAATATTCATATGAAATAATATTTTCTTCCATACTCTGTAGTATGTAAGTAATATTATTTTGTTTCAGATTCCGAATTCTACACTCATTTTGTTAAAATATGGCTTATATACTCCTTGAAATTAGTATAATATCCTTGAAATTTGCGCTTTTTCTAGTATCTTTTCATGGAAATATTATTCTGAGCATTCTTTATAATTTTTAATATTTTCATGTCGGGGTACTATTCCCGAAGTACTATTCATAGGGTACTATTCACTCGGGTACTATTCACCCGAGGTGCTATTTATGACAAAAAAAATTGATTTCTTTTCGGTCCAAATCATTTTTGATACAATACTATTCTTGAATTTTACTCCACAAAGCAGTATCATGTTGACAATTTGGACATTATTGAATTCACGATAAATTAAATTATAAATCTTTAAAAATTTATCATTTGCTTTCTTTTAATTGAATTCTTATATCATTGTCATCATCTTCATGCTTATATTGTGATGAAAGTCATCTTTGGCCCATAGTGCATAGATGGACTGTTGATTGGTATGATTATGACCTGGAATTATTTGGTATAATCATGACCCATAATGTTACAAATGATGTGATAAAAGTCCACATTGGCCTGTAATGCTTTAATGGACAGTTGTTGGCATGATCATGACCATTGGTGATTACACGAATATCCTTGGCCCGTAGTGCATGGATAATTTGTGGACGTGATACTAATGAATATCATTGGCCTGTAATGCATGGATTATTCAGTGATGTGGATTATTTATTGAGCTGAGTCTCAGCTATAAAATTGATGATAAACTTTTTAAATCATAGAAGATAGTAGATATCATGCTCTACTTAACACTTCTAATGGATTGCTTGTTCTGCTGCAGTTAAACTTAATGTTTATTATATTTTAATCTGTTTAACACTATTGGAGGCTAACGATAATTTTTCTGCATTATCTTAGTCATAATATTTCTTACTAGGCTAGCTGAGCTCACCCTTTTGCTTTCATTGTTCTCTTCAGGAAATGAGAACGTAGCCGGGACTAGTCGGGGAACGGATTGATGATCCTAGATGGTGGCTATAGTAGTCCTCACTATTCTATGAAATAGTGTGATAATAAATGTAATGGGGACTCCATTTGAGTTTGGATATTGTCTATAAGACAATATTCATGTAAAAACTCTCAACTCATGTTGTATAATTAAGTTTGTATTTGTATTTTGTACCATGTATTTGGCGACTCAGAATGGGTGATGTATACCTATTTTGGGGGCATCACATAAGATATAAATTATGTAATGTAAAATGCTTAATGTTATGAACGCATAACATTAACATTTAATGATCATTCTAAGTATATAAAAGATTGTATGACTTAGACGATAAGGAATAAATCTTGAGGTATGGCATTTAGTTTCCAGAAAGCCTTAAGGAATGAGAAAACAACTTAACAAACATTATAGTTTTAATGGTTCAGCTGAGTTAAGTTAAGTTTAGGTTGTCGTACAATCGTAATCTTTAATGGTTGACATATGGGAGCTGGGCTAAACAATTCTTTCAGAGAGCGGAGGTATATACGAAACTGGCAACTGATCTAACTCACTGTGAAAGACAATGTAGATGAGACGGGAAACTAGTTTGCTGGTTGTTTGTGGGAAACCACTCAGAGTACCATATGGACTACTAGTAGAGACGTGATGTGTCCTGAGTCCTATAAGAGTTGTAAGAAGAAGATAAGAATGTAAATAATCAAATATGATGATCGTATGAGTAAGACATCCCCATATGTCATAACACCGTAAAATAGTAAAGAAAGTAGGTCGTATAAACTTAGATTGCAAGGACGCGAGCCCTAAGAAGTAAAGTTAAGTTTAAACCAATACATAAGTCAAAAATATGACTAATTGGTGCATGTTATTCCTTATGTGATATATAGGGATTGCGATGTGTAGTTCAACGTAAACTGTAAGATGTAGCTATGCGTAAGACAAGTTTCCTAACTTTATTCATATTTTTAATGAATGCTAGTTTCTTAAACTTTCTCAGATGTTGAACTTGAGAAATTTTGTTTATGTGCAAATGTGTGATATTTGTACAAGGTGGTAGAATGTATGAGGCCTTGTGCCACAAGTTTAACACGTCGGTGTTTCTATGAGATGATTTATTCTATAATTGAACTGTTCAATATGAGAATGTTCTGTTTATATAGGATCCGTTATTGTTAAGTCTGTTCTAATGATTCTAGCCAGACAGAATGTGTATGGAAAAAGGTGGAAGAAAGAAGGTATTTCAAAGTGAATGTGACTAATGTTTTAAAATGATAGGAATCAAAGTTTATTCCTATTATTCAAGCTACTTAATAACCTTTGTTCAGTTATTGAAGTCTTAAAAGAATGTTTAAATTCTTGAAGTTGTTTATTCAACTATTATGACTTGCTGAGCAATTGAATGCTCACACTTGCTTTAAATGAAAAAAAAAATTCAGCGTATGAGTAGAAGAACTTAAGGATCCCATAAAGATCAAGCTGATCGGTATCCAGAAGAAGTGTCATTCAGTATATGAATGAACATGAAGATCAAGCCAAGACTTGTAATGTAGAATAGTATAATTAAACTGTAAAATAGTTTAATGAACTGTTATGTTTCCTTGGTGGCGGATGAAAGTCACTCTTGTAAGATGATAAAGAATAATGTAATTATCATTATTTGTAATGATAAAGGTTATAAGGTATTAGAACCTGGGATTTGAGAATGTATGTTGTTATATTTAGCTATATAATGATGTATGTTTGGAAGAAGATAGAACCGTGACGTACGAAATCAGCGTGTGAAGATAGAACAAATTTTGGGGCATTACATTTTCATTAGTAGAGCCAAAGATAATGTCATCTACATATATTTTAACTAATAAGACTTTATTTTTGTGCTTCCTAAGAAATAATGTGGTATCTACTCTACCTCTAGGGAAGCCATTTTCAATAAGAAAGTTAGTTAGTATTTCATACCATGCTCTAGGTGCTTGTTTAAGTTCATATAAGGCTTTGTCTAATCTATAGACATAATTAGAGAGATTTGGATTGATGAAACCTGGAGGTTGCTCCAAATATACTTCTTCTTGAAGTTCACCATTTAGAAATGCACTTTTAACATCCATTTGTAAGACTTTGAACTTCATGTGGGAAGTAAAACCAAGGAATATTCTAATGGCTTCTAATCTAGCAACAAATGCGAAGGTCTCGTCGTAGTCGATGCCTTCTTCTTGGGAATACCCTTTGGCTACTAGTCTTGCCTTGTTCCTTGTTATTACCCCATCCTCATCCATCTTGTTTTCTGAAAACCCACTTGGTGCCAATAATTGGGTGGCTTCTTGGTCTTGGAACCAATCTCTATACTCTGCTTCTTTCAAACTGATTTAGTTCCTCTTGCATGGTTTCTGTCCAACTTGAGTCTTTCATAGCATCCTCTATCTTCTTAGGTTCCATTTGTGACAAAAATCTTAGATAGAAACACTCATTCTGGGTGGCAGATCTTGTCTTGAATCTTGCATTTGGATCTCCAATGACTAGGTCTTGAGTGTGATCTTTTGCCCATCTGGTTCCTGTTTGACCATCTGTCCTGATGATAAGTAGGTTTTATACATATTTATCCGGTATCTGTTACTTGAATTAGTTGCTTATACTCATGTTTCTTAGTTACTTTTCATGTATTTTGTGTTCATTTTGTAGATCTTAAGCTTGGGAACGATGTGAGCGATTATTGGTATAAAAACGCAAGGAAAAGAAATCCGAGAATCGTTTGGGCTTTCATGTTCATTTTATGTTCTTGGCTTAGGACTTGGATTATGTTGTAGAGCTTCTTCCTAGATTTCCGGAACATCTTGAATCATTCCAATCAGAGTTGGGAAGCAAGAGTTAAGATCTTTGTACCAACGAACGTTGAATGTCACTGTTTTGGGTGGACATTTGCGTAGCTGTAACTTCCAACCCAATTTCAGCCTTCATCCGTCCATTATTTCTCACTTATCAAAGAACGAAAGTTGTAGAGCTCGTCGAGAGCTTCGATTTGATAGGTGGCAGACCCCGTAAATCTTTCCGGATCAAAAGTTATGGCCATTTCCGGATCAAAAGTTATGGCCAAGTTGAAGAATTCTATTAAAGGAGACCCAAGCTCAGTGCAAACTCACGAAAATTATAGGCCTAGACACTCTTACAAACATACCAAATCAAGCATGGGTGATAGCAACAACCAATTCAGAAGTTAGAATCCAAAATCAAGCAAGAAAGGTACAAACCCTAATTCATAGCTAGATCTTTGATGCTTTGTTAATTTTGTTGTTTAGATGTTTAGAATTATGTATTATTATGTTAGAAAGTATGTTAGGTTGATATAATATGTTTTCATAACATCTAGATGCCTTATATAAGTGTTTTTAGTAATCTGGAAATTTTGAAAATCAAGCCTGACAGTTGAATGTCAGAGCTTATAGATTCATATGTGTTAATAGTTAGGTATGTTAATTGTATGTTATTTGTAGCCTGTTATGAGGTCTTTAATCTGGAAAAGAAAGTAGGTTCATTAGAACTATATATTGCAAATTTCTTAAACAACTCATAGGATTACTGGAATTAATGGTCAAAAGACGTTGATCGAGCTTGACTAAGTTTTCTAGGTTACCCAGAAAACTGATGAACAGGAAGAACAACTGTTGGTTATACTTTGAGCAGCATAGATCGAGACCTTAGAAATATGATTTGTCCAAATCAGTGTTATATATATGTACCTTGACATATATACTATATATTACAACAAACGCAACACAAATCTATTACACAGAATCAGAGTTATGAAAGCCACAAAACCATTGACTAACCATGACCACTGTTCTGGGTTACCCAGAAACTCAAGAACATCTCTGACAGTTACTTTGAGCCTCTATAACTTCTTGTTATATGTAGGTTAAAGCACGAATTTTGTTTGATGTTATACTACTATAAGAGTACTATAACATCTATACTTGTTCAAACCCAGAATCATAATCAGTAGCTAGTTAAATCGTAGTCAAAGTGGTCCCTCGACCTTGACTGACTGACTGCCTGCCCAGAAGCTCAAGAACACCTATAGCGACACTTCCCATCACTATAGGGCTTTAGCGACAGATAGAATTTTTTTTTTAGAAATTAATTTATAAAAATTAGAAATAATTAATAAATAAATATAAATAAATACAAAAAAAATTTTAAAAATTATATTAAGTTATTATAATTAACTTTTGATATTTTTACATAAATTCAATAAATATTTTATTTATTTTGGATATTACTAATAATTAAGTTAATAATAAAGTAATTAGAATAATTGCTTATAAATAATAAATAATTATTGAAAAATAATATTATTGATATAAAAATTATAATACATGGATATAAATTATTTAAAATAATAAACAAAGTTTTTGTAAAATTTTAAGTAAATATTAATTATTTAAAAATAGAAATAAATGATTTAAAAATTATTTAAAGGATAAATAAATACATAAAAATTATTATAAGCTTCTAGAAATAATGATAATAGATATATAAATTATCTAAATATATAATAAAGCTTTTAAATAAAATTTAGTCGATACATCAACTTATTTGATACTCGGTAAGGTCTTTAAACACCGAAACCTTATCAACCTTAACCAGATCATATATAAATGTTGTATTTGAGTATTGTTATCAATACTAATGTGTTAGATTTATATGAATGAACATCGTAGGTGTTTATTAAACGAACCAGGTATCATAACTTGACTGATCTATGCTCAGACAAGTTCTCTAACCTTAAATCTCTTATCGAGCAAGTTTCCTATATCCTAATTACTTTCACAAGTTTACTAAACACTGTTTATACGTTGAACAATATATTTTTATCTTGAAATGCTATTGATATGATATACTATACCTAAACTTGAATTACCTCTTATTGTAAGGTTATTGTTATAGCTTCAGCATAACTAAGAAATGAATTTCTTATTGATATAATATTTTTTATTGAGCATAAACTATTGTGTCAATCCAAATTATTTTGGTAAGACATCTTATACTGAAGTTGGGTATCCCGTAAGGGATTATTGTTTGGTCAATAATAAATTCACATTAATTTGGGTGCATTTGAGTACTGGTAGGATGAGATGCATACTCCTAGGATATTGAATAGGCTGATCCCCTATCTCATATCTAAACAAAATTTCTAAGTTTGTGTGACTGACAGAAATAAAAATCCAGAAAATGGTAACAACTATCAGTCGAATTTTGAATTGTTATACTTCTTCAAATCATATATTGTTATACATATAAAACTTTTTGAGCATGTCATAGCTCACCCTTGCAAACTATTCCCTTTGTAGTATTAGATGGTAACCCTAGATCATCTGGAGTAGATAAAGGGAAGCGTCCCTGCTTAGATTAGTTCATATTCATGTCTAGTTAAATACTTTGTAATAAGAAACTCTTTATGAGAATCATATAATCGAACCTAAATATTTATGATATATAAAACATCTTTTATTTCCGCAACCGTGTTTTTTTACATATATAGATGTAATTCTTCAAATTTAGTTTGAGATCCTTGGGAACTATTTATCTGAGTGAGGGTATTGATAGCATGGACTGCTCATGTTCTTATTAATACTCTGGATTTTGGATAGATAGTTATTATCGATACGATAATATATATTCGCATGACATAGACTATACATCTGGGTGAGGGTATTGGTAATATGGACTGTTCATGTTATTATTGATACTCTAAATTTCAGATAGATAGATTCTATTCAAAGATACAGTTCATATATCCAAGTGAGGGTATCCAAACACAGTAATAATTCTCTTAAGAATTTCCATCTATTATGATATATTGTGAATCTTGGATCTATGGGAATTATATCTGGTTATAAATTGTATAGTCACTCAATTTGATATAAGCATATAATCAGATACCATAGGTGTATAGAATTAAATGCATTATATTGATTTGTAGTAAGCACCATATCAGATACTGTGGGAGTATAGATATGGGGGCGTTACAAGTTTGGTATCAGAGCCTCAAGGCTATAGATAGAAGGAAGAGAAATCTTAGTATATTGTCTTCGAGTCCGTAAATTTTTTTTAATGTAGACATAAAAATAACATTAAAAATATTATGTTATGTAACTTTTTTTACCAGTATTAAAGGAGTTTTCTTTTATAGATGGCCAACTCCAGTGCCGAAGAAATGGTGGTAGTAAATAATCCACCACAAATTGAGTCATTTATAGCTAGTGATGCGGAGGATGAAGAATTACTTCATGATCAACAACTGTTAGATGCTGAAGAAGAAGAAGAAGATTTAGCAGCAGGTCAATTAATGAGAATTGATGAACATGATGAAGCAATGGCGTCACTAATGAAGATAACATAATATAAGAATAATTAACTGAAGTTTAGGGTAGATATAGCTGAGGTAATGCTACAACATGAGAGGGGAACTAGTCACCGACTAAAAGTACAACTGCACCATGCACAAAGGGGCAGGAAGGAAATTCAGTCAAGACTTCTCAAAACATCTCTGGGTACTTAAGATACTTTTAATGACTTGCAACGCTGAGTAGTTCGATATCCGGTGGAGGAATAAAAAATTGCCTATCTGATAGATTGATCTATGGTATGCCACATGATCCAGGATTCCTTTGATGATATCATTGAATTCTAGAGGGTAATGTAGGTGTTTGAATGCTCTATATTAGTAAGAATAAAGGAGCATTTAAAGTTTGTAATATAGTATGTAGTATGTGTAAACTACCAAGTTGTTTTGTACGACTTTTGTGATATATAAATAAATGATATGTTTGTATTATTTAAATTCTTATGTGAATTTTTGTTGTTGTTTTATATAGAATCATGCCACCAACCAGAAGACCCCAAAGAGAAATGAATAGTGATGATAATTCTACCCAATAGTTAGTAGACCTTATGTTAGGAGCTATGAATAAACCCATAAACCAAAACACATCTTTTAAAGATTTCAAATTAGTTGGTCCACCTGAATTCAAAGGTACATCAGAACCCGTCAATGCACAAATCTGGATTTTTGAAATAGAGAAATTTTTCTTAGTGACCAATGTCAATAATAATCAAAAGATGACTTTTGCAACCTTTTTCTTAAAAGGTGAGGCTAATTACTGGTGGGAATCAAGTAAGGGTCGGGTAGAATCGGAAATTATTCCTTGGGATAGATTCAAAGAGTTGTTCTTTGAAAATTATTTTTCCCAATCCCTGAAAGATCGTATGGAATAAAAATTTCTAGAATTAAAATAAGGAGACCTGACTGTAACTCAATATACAGCTAAGTTCAATGAACTATTCAGATTTGCTCCTCATCAAGTAACTAATGAACTTAGAAAGACTCGTAGATACCAAGAAGGTTTGAAACCTCAGATACGAAGTAAATTGTCTATAATTCAAATAAAGATTTTTTTAGAAATACTCGAGAAATCTTCTATAGCTGAAAGTGAAAATGAATGTCTAGCCAAATTTCACCAGGAAAAGAAGAGTCAGAATGAGAAGGGGAAACCTAAGACTGAACCTAGCTCAGGTGGGTTTAATAACAAACGGAAATGGGATACTACTTTTTCCAATAACCCGGGGAAAAAGATGGGTAATAATAATAATAACTTTAGCAATAATAATATTAAACCTTGTTCTACCTGCGGAAAGAAACAAAACGAAATATATTTTAATAGCAAATGTTATAATTATGGACAATTGGGACATCTTTCTCCATAGTGTCCTCTCCCTAATAAGAATAAATGTTTCAATTGTGGTTCGTCGGATCATTTCTCAAAGAATTATCCGAAACCTAAGAACCAAGGAGGAAGGGGGAATAGAGTACCAAAGAATAATAGTAATCAGTCAACAGTAGCTGCAGTTGGAGTTCAGAATTGACCAACCGTGAGATCATTTAACATGTCGGTGAGGGATGATGTTGCTTCACAGGACGTGGTGACAGGTATCATCCCTATCAACACTTTAAATGTATATGTGTTATTCGATTATGGTGTTACTTGTTCCTTTGTGTCTTATAATTTTTTTAAAAACCAGAATATACCATGTGAAAATTTAGATAAACCGTTTTATGTAGAAATTGAAAATAATGAAAGGATTCCGGTTAAGACCATACATATGAATTGTAGTGTGGAGATAAAAGGAAACAATTTTATGGTAGATCTTTTACCAATTTAGTTGGGAGAATTCGATGTAATTTTAGGAATGGATTGGTTAGTTAATCATAACGCGATGATTAATTGTCATAAAAAATGTATAAACCTTTTGACTGCATCGAAGTCAAAGGTAGTGTTCAACGAAAGTTGTTTACCTAAGCAATCTCGATGTTTGACCATAGTTCAGGCAGAAAGATTACTTAAAAAAGGTTGTTTAGGGTATTTGGCCTATATAGTTGATACTCGACGGGAAGGAGTAAAACTAGATCAAATGCCAATAGTTAAGGATTTTCCCGATGTATTTTCGGATGACTTACCAGGTTTACCTCCAGATAGGGAAATTGAGTTCGTCATTGATCTTGCAGACCGAACGACACACGGGCCCAAGGCACCGCATGAATGGCACCTATAGAACTGAAAGAGTTACTCATACAATTACAGGAACTCTTAGATAAAAAGTACATACAACCTAGTGTTTCACCCTGGGGAGCACCAATATTGTTTGTAAAGAAGAAGGACGGAAGTATGAGGTTATGTATAGACTATAGAGAGCTAAATAGATTAACCATTAAGAATAAGTATCATTTACCAAGAATTAATGATTTGTTTGACTAATTAAAGGGGGCCAAACATGTTTCAAAAATAGACCTTAGAGCGGGTTATCATCAATTAATGGTAAGAAAAGAGGATGTGCCGAAAACAGCGTTTAGGACACGCTATGAACATTATGAGTTTCTTGTAATGTCTTTTGGATTGACAAATGCACCGACAACATTTATGAATTTAATGAATCGAGTGTTTAAACCATGCTTGGACAAATTTGTTGTAGTGTTTATGTAACAATCTAGAATTTCAAATTGTAATTTTAAATATTTATTGAATTATATAAATATTTATTTGAGGAGTTTATTGTTGAATAAATATTTATTTATGTGATGGTTATTAATAAATATTTATGAATCTAAATTTATTAGATAATATTCTAAATTAAATTAATTTATAATTTAGAGAGTTGTAATTTGACATGAGGTGTTATATTGTTGATTAATAATTTAAAGTGGTATATTAAATTATTAAATAAAATTATAATGAGATTATAATGTTTAAGTGGAATATTTATTTAAATATAGTGTGTATAATTAATTTATTTGATTAATGTTGGATATGGAAATCCAAATAAATAATGTGATTATAAATCATAAACTAAATTGTTTATTAAAATAAATTAAAGGAGTTTAATTTAGTTTGCCAAACAAAGTTTAATATATTAAGTCTTTATTTTAAAGACTTTTTGCCAAACAAAGCTTTACGGCTTTTGGACTTTTTAGATTTTTGAATTTTTAAATAAAATAAATAAATTAAATTAAATAATAAATATAATATATTTATAACATATATGTTAGATGTAGTAACTGATATTATGATTAGTGTGCGTATTAAGGTTTATCAGTTTTTATTTTTACGCATTTGGTTATCAGTTGGTCTTACGCCTTATTTGCTAAGCCTAGAGAATACAGAGAATTGAGAGAGAAATTGAGAGAGAGCTTGAGAGGAAATTCTGAGTTTTTAAAGCAAATTCTGTGGTGTTAGCAAGGATTTTAAAGCAACAAAAGGTATTTTCCATAATCTCCATATATATATATATGCATATATGAGTTTACGACAAAATTTTATATATTATGTGAATTTCAAATTTGTTGAATTGTTGCTATACAATGGGTTACTTGTGATTATACGTATTATGATGGTTAAGTTTGTATGTAAACAAGAATTTGCTATGCTAATTACAGTTAAAAAGTAGAAAAATAATGACAGTATATATATTTTCTTATATAGCTTGTGTAAGTACAAGTTTTAGTGGTAAATTGGTATGATAAACTGTAAATTGAATCTTTTTTGTGCTAGTTCGTTAAGAAACGAAGAGAACGTAGTTTGAACGAAGTGATTCGGTATAGAATTGTAATCACAGTGAAGAGTTTTGTAAAAGATGTCAAAAAAATGGAGTTTTGTGTAAAAACATGGAATTTGAGAAATTAAACTAGTTTTAGTTGTTGTTAAATTGTTCTAATTGGTTGAATATGCTGGCAAACATGTTTGTAATAGTTCTATATCAATTGTATGTGTTAGTATCACTGTTTGGTGGGTGAAATTCATGTTAGTTGGGCTAAAGTCAGCTACTGCTCATGTTGTCTTTGGTTCTGTCTGTGCACTGGCAAAGCTACGCCGGTGCCAAGGCCAGAAATGGTGCAGTTCTTAGGTCCCAAAGCTTATGTATGGCATGGTATGTACATACCTACAATCCGACATGATTAGTTTTGTCATATCAGAGACCTTGAAACACCCCTATAGCTTGGTCTAAGGTTGTGTTAAGGTGTCAAACATGTAACAAGGAGGTTAATTCAGTACCGTGTCATGTCATAGATAATTTCAACTTTGTAAAATAAATTATAGGTTATGAACGTGATATGTTAGAACTTAGTGTATATAATGAATAGTAAACAAGTGTTGTGAAGGTTAACACTTGAAATTTCTGATATTTACCTAGTAGCATAAGACTTGTACTAAATTAACAAGTTTAGCTAGAAATGTATATGTTATGGTATGTTAGTATATCTAATAGGTATTGTGGTTCTAATACAATGTGTAGGTGAACGTGAGTTTAATATTATAGCTTACGCTCAAGGCAAGTTTCTAAACCTTATCTTTTTACATTGAGCAAGCTTTCTAACTCTACACTTTCGTTGAGCTAGTTCTATTATTACGTTGTGTAACTTTATTCTTGTGATTGAGCAAGTTTCCTATCTTAAACTGTTATTGAACAAGTTATTTGTTCCTAAATTTCATTTGACCAAGCTTTAACTCTAATTTTATCATTATGGTTGATTCATTCTAACTTGTTTATAGTTAAGCAAGTTTTTAAGTTCTATTCATGTATAATGAATGCAGTTTTTGAACTCCCGTCCCTATTATTGAGCTGTTTTATTACTTTGCATGAGTTAATACCATGTTGAGCAAGTTTTTAGTTTTCAGCTTGCTATCAGTTATTGTATGTTTAGTAATTTCATTTCTAATGTTATAACCTTAGCTTATTATTGTTCAAGCAAAGGTTTATCATTTTATTCATTTTATTCAATACTTATGCACTCTAGTTATTTTCAAGCATGAGTTTAATATACAGTCAGTTCACCTATAATTCTCAATTATTCTATGTTAAGTTGTTAGTAAACAACTGCTCTGTTATCAAACCTTATTGATTCAACTAGTCCCCTAATTGATGATCGTTATATTTTAAATTACCCTTGAAAGCTTATCCAAACCAAACTTTCTTTGGTGCAGACTTGTACTCTAAAACTGAGAAGAAAAACCTTATTATAAGATGTACGCTAGGCGTTTAGATGCTTGTGCACAATACATGGTACGAAGGGCTGATCCCCCTAAGTACGAGGAGTCCTTATAGTCTTATGACTGTTAAAGTTGAAGTTGAAAGATTACTTACAACTATGGACATAGTTCGTGGTCTTATGACCCTCAGATATATATATTCCATATTTTGGATTCTAGTCTTTGGTTATCATTGATAAAGTACTATTCAGTTTTGATGAGCCTATTCACTGGAAGTTATTATATTCTTGTTGGTTCATTGTTATATCTAGAAAGCAATTGTTTTGCTCACTCTTGCATAAATATTATTATTGCAGCTAAAGTTAAGAAGGTAGATGAGCCTTCAACTAGCAAAGGAAAGAGAAAAATGTGCATGTGATGAAGACTTGTAACTTTTATTTATTGTCATGAATGATAGACTTTATATTAAATGATGTAATGTAATTTCCGCACATGATTGATGTTAAGGTTAGACAACCTGGGATGTTTTTTTGTAATTAATGATGTAACCCTTTTATTGGGAGGATTTATGGTTTAATTTTATTATATTTGGGTAGATAGATTTAAGGAGATATTCTTCAAGGCCTATTTTCCAGAAAGTTCAAAGAATCAGATGGAGGTGCAATTTCTGGAACTGAAGCAGGGCACCATGACAGTGTCGGAGTACGTCACGAAATTCTACGAGTTAGCAAGGTTTGCGCTATATCAAGTGAATACGGATGAGCGCAAGGCAAGGAGATTCGAGCAAGGACTGAAGCCATGGTTGTACAGCAGAGTCTCTCTGTTCCAGCTACAAACGTTTGGAACGGTGCTTGAAAAGGTGATTCTCGCTGAAAATGGAGGCGAAGCTATAACAAAGCACAACCAAGAGCAGAGAAAGAAGAAGAATGAAGGTGAAGTTAAGAATGCTGGTGGTAACAGTGGAAATGGCAACAATAATTTGAAAAGGAAGTGGAATGCAAATGTGGGAGCTGGAAATCACTAAGGTAACCAGCAGAAGAAGAAGATTGATGCATGTGCTACATGCGGGAAGTTTCACTCGGGTATATGCTTAAGGGGAAAGCGAGTATGCTTTAACTGTGGCCAGGAGGGTCACATTGCCCCAAACTGCAATCAACCCAAGAAGAATGCATGCTACACCTACGGGTCGAAGGACCATTTTGCTCGCGAGTGTCCAAAGAAGAAATTCGGCGAGACAAATGGAAGCAAGGGAAATGATAGTGGAGGTACACTGACTATTGCTGGACAAACATCAACAAATAAGCCCACGGCAAGAACTTTCAACATGACGGTGCAGGACGCGGTGCAGTCAAAAGATGTCATGTTAGGTATTATCAAAATCAATGATATTAATGCATATGTATTATTTGATTCGGGTGCTACTTGCTCGTTTATATCTGATGAGTTTGCTAAGAAGTTAGAAATACCTGGTGAAGAGTTGAATTTCCCTTTAAACATAGAAATTATGAATAGGGAGGTAATTCCTGTTAGATTCGTATACAAGAATTATAGGGTGAACATTAAGGGGAATGTTATGAAAGTAGATTTAATCCCAATTAAACTTGGAGAGTTTGACGTTATATTGGGAATGGATTGGTTATTCAATTATGGAGCGATAATTGATTGCCAAAAGAAGTGTGTAAACTTGATGACTCCGTCAAAGGTAGTTTTTCATGGTAGCAAATCGCCTAGACAAATGAGGTGTCTGACGGTTATGCAGGTCCAAAAGTTATTGAGTTAGGGCTATGTAGGGTACTTAGCTTACATAGTCGATACTCAAAAGAAGGAGGGTATAAAATTGGACGAAATACCAGTAGTTAGGGAATTCGTGGACGTGTTTCTGGAAGATTTGTCAGGACTTCCGCCTAACTGAGAGATCAAATTCGTGATCGACTTAGCGCCAGGAACTGCTCCAATATCGAAGGCCCCGTACAGAATGGCTCCGGTAGAGATGAAGGAACTGATGGTACAACTTCAAGAACTATTAGATAAGAAGTACATTCAACCGAGTGTATCACTGTGGGGAGCACCGGTGTTATTCATGAAGAAGAAGGATGGGTCAATGCGTCTTTGCATTGATTATAGAGAATTAAACAAAGTCATTATTAAAAACAAGTATCCGTTGCCAAGAATAGATGACTTGTTTGATCAATTGAAGGGTGCTAGATATTTCTCGAAAATAGATTTGAGGAGTGGGTATAACCAACTAAAAGTAAAGAAAGAGGATGTACTGAAGACAGCATTCCGAACTCGGTATGGACATTATGAATTTTTGGCGATGTCTTTTCGTTTGACAAATGCCCCTGCAGCGTTCATGGATTTGATGAACATGGTGTTTAAACCATTTTAAGACAAGTTTGTGGTGGTATTCATCGATGATATTATGGTGTACTCTAAATCCCGAGAAGAATATGTGGAACACTTACGTCTGACGCTGGAGACGTTAAGAAAAGAAAAGTTGTACACGAAATTCTCTAAATTTGAATTTTGGCTAGAACGTGTACAATTTCTTGGGCATGTAATTGATAAGGATGGGATTTCAGTAGATCCATCAAAAGTAGAAGTTGTGATAAATTGGGAACAACCAAGAACTCCGTCAGAAGTAAGAAGTTTCTTAGGATTGGCAGGTTATTACAGACGGTTTATCCAGGATTTTTCCAAGATTACTACTCCGTTAACAATTTGACGAGAAAATCTGTAAAATTTGTTTGGACGAAAAAGTGTAAAGAAAGCTTTAAAGAACTGAAGAAGAGACTCAGTGTGGCACCTATGTTGTCATTACCAGATAATACAGGAAACTTTGTGGTGTATAGTGATGATTCACACAAGGGACTGGGTTGTGTCCTTATGCAGAACGGCAAAGTCATCGTGTATGCATCAAGGCAATTGAAAGACAACGAAAAAGGGTATCCAACTCGTGATTTAGAGTTGGCGGCGGTTGTGTTTGCTTTGAAAATATGGAGACACTATCTCTACGGAGAGAAGTGTGAGATCTACACAGACCATAAGAGTGAAGTATATTTTCACACAAAAGGACCTAAACATGCGTCAGAGAAGATGGATGGAACTGATAAAAGATTATGATTGCGAAATCTTTTATATTCCGGGCAAAGCTAATGTGGTTGCAGATGCCTTGAGTAGGAAGGGCAGAGAAAGGTTGATGTTGTTAACCGATAAGGAGGAGCTCATTTCAGCAATGGCAAAGCTAGAGTTGGAAATCCAATTTCCAAAAGAATTCGATGAAAAATTATATCAGAAGGAAGCTAATCCAACTTTGGTGGACAAAGTGAAGAACGCTCAATTACAGGATGAAAAATGCAGAAAAATAAAGGAAAGTGTGGTCGAGGGTAAAAAAGTGAAGTACAAGGTTGATACTGAAGGAATGCTAAGATTCGAGGGACGAATTTGGGTTCCAGCAGTACAGGATATTAAAGAAGAAATCTTAACAGAAGCTCATAATTCAAGATATTCGATTCATCTGGGAAGTACAAAGATGTATCAAGATTTGCGGCGAAATTTTTGGTGGCCAAATATGAAAAGAGACGTTACAAAATGCGTTGCAAAGTGCTTGACATGTCAAAGAGTGAAGGCAGAACATCAAAGGCCAAGCGGATTACTCTAACCATTAGAAATACCGGAATGGAAGTGGGAGCATATCACAATGAATTTTGTGGTAGGCCTTCGAACGACTCAGAAAGGGTATGATGCGATATGGGTGATTGTGGACAGATTGACAAAATCAGCACACTTTTTGCCAATAAAGATTAGATTTAATCTTGATCGGCTGGCGAAACTATATGTCAACGAGATCGTGTCGAGACATGGAGTTCCAATATCAATAGTGTCAGATCGAGACCCGAGCTTCACATCAAATTTCTAGAAGAAATTACAAGAATGCATGGGAACGTAACTGAAGATGAGTACAACATATCATCCGCAAACTGATGGGCAAAGCGAACGAACAATTCAGACGCTAGAAGATATGTTTAGAGCATGCATCATAGATTTTAAAGGAAACTGGGATGATCATCTACCGTTGGTGGAATTTGCATACAATAACAGTTACCATGCAAGCATTGGCATGCCGCCATACGAGGCATTATACGACAGAAAATGCCGAACTCCACTATGCTGGGATGAAGTTTGTGAACGTCAACTGTTAGGACCAGAATTGGTACAGCAGACCGCTGAAATTATCAAACTTATCAGAGCAAGACTAGTAGCTGCTCAAGATCGACAGAAGAAGTATGCTTATCAACACAGGCAGAAACGTGAATTTGAAGCAGGAAATTTCGTGTTCCTGAAAGTTTCTCCTTGGAAGGGGAAAATTCATTTCGGCAAGAAAGGAAAGCTAAGCCCAAGGTTTATTGGACCTTTCGAAATACTATGCAGAGTGGGAGAAGTAGCTTATGAGGTAGCTTTACCTCCAGAATTAGAACATGTTCACAATGTTTTTTATGTGTCGGTGTTACGACCGTATAAACCTGATTACAAGCATGTGATCGAGTATGAACCGTTGCAGTTCAGTAAAGATTTATCCTATGAAGAGATTCCTATCCAGATAGTCGACATGAAAGAACAAGTGTTCAGGAATAAAGTGATACCTTCTGTGAAGGTGATATGGAGGAACCACAATGTCGAAGAGGCTACGTGGGAACTCAAAGCTGAAAAGATGAAGAATTGCCCTAAGTTATTTGTTTAGTCTGTGTCTTTGATTCTGGGGACAGAATCTTTGTAAGAAGGGAAGAATGTGACGATTTGATTGTTTGAATTGTGATTTTGGGGACAAAATCCTTGTAAAGAGGGAGGGATGTAACAATCTAAAATTTTAAATTGTAATTTTAAATATTTATTGAATTATATAAATATCTATTTGAGGTATTTATTGTTGAATAAATATTTATTGATGTGATGGTTGTTAATAAATATTTATAAATCTAAATATATTAGATAATATTCTAAATTAAATTAATTTATAATTTAGAGACTTGTAATATGACATGAGGTGTTATATTGTTGATTAATAATTTAAAGTGGTATGTTAAATTATTAAATAAAATTATAATGAGATTATAATGTTTAAGTGTAATATTTATTTAAATATAATGTGTATAATTAATTTATTTGATTAATGTTGGATATGGAAATCCAAATAAATAATATGTGATTATAAATCATAAACTAAATTGTTTATTAAAATAAAAGTAAAGGAGTTTAATTTAGTTTTTGCCAAACAATGTTTAATATATTACGTCTTTATTTTAAAGACTTTTTGCCAAACAAAGCCTTATGGCTTTTTGATTTTTGAATTTTTGGATTTTTGAATTTTTAAATAAAATAAATAAATTAAATTAAATAATAAATATAATATATTTATAACATATATGTTAGATCTAGTAACTGATATTATGATTAGTGTGCGTATTAAGGTTTATCAGTTTTTATTTTTATGCATTTGGTTATCAGTTGGTCTTACGCCTTATTTGCTAAGCCTAGAGAATACAGAGAATTGAGAGAGAAATTGAGAGAGAGCTTGAGAGAATTAAGAGGAAATTCTGAGTTTTTAAAGCAAATTTTGTGGTGTTAGCAAGGATTTTAAAGCAACAAAAGGTATTTTCCATAATCTCCATATTATATATATATATATATGCATATATGAGTTTACGAAAAAATTTTATATATTATGTGAATTTCAAATTTTTTGAATTGTTGCTATACAATAGGTTACTTGTGATTATACGTATTATGATGGTTGAGTTTGTATGTAAACAAGAATTTGCTATGCTAATTACAGTTAAAAAGTAGAAAAATAATGACAGTATATATATTTTCTTATATGGCTTGTGTAAGTACAAGTTTTAGTGGTCAATTGGTATGATAAACTATAAATTGAATCTTATTTATGCTAGTTCGTTAAGAAATGAAGAGAACGTAGTTTGAACGAAGTGATTCAGTGTAGAATTGTAATCACAGTGAAGAGTTTTGTAAAGGATGTCAAAAAAATGGAGTTTTGTGTAAAAACATGGAATTTGAGAAATTAAACTAGTTTTAGTTGTTAAATTGTTCTAATTGGTTGAATATGTTGGCAAACATGTTTGTAATAGTTCTATATCAATTGTATGTGTTAATATCAATTTTTGGTGGGTGAAATTCATGTTAGTTGGGCTAAAAAGTCGACTCTTGTTCATCTTTGTCTCTGTGTTCACGTACGTACCTTGCAGCAGCATTTTCTTTGGCAAGGTAAAGGCCAAAATGGTGTGCAATGCTTGGGTCCCGAGCTTATGTATGTATGGCAATTGCGCCATACCCCGTCATGAGAGACGAGTTAGTTCATTGCACTATCTGCATACCTTGAAACACCCCTATAGCTTGGTCTAAGGTTGTGTTAAGGTGTCAAACATGTAACAAGGAGGTTAATTCAGTACCGTGTCATGTCATTGATAATTTCAACTTTGTAAAATGAATTATAAGTTATGAACGTGATATGTTAGAACTTAGTGTATATAATGAATAGTAAATAAGTGTGGTGAATGTTAACACTTGAAATTTCTGATATTTACCTAGTAGCATAAGACTTGTACTAAATTAATAAGTTTAGCTAGAAATGTATATGTTATGGTATGTTAGTATATCTAATAGGTATTGTGGTTCTAATACAATGTGTAGGTGAACGTGAGTTTAATATTTTAGCTTACGCTCAAGGCATGTTTCTAAACCTTATCTTTTTACATTGAGCAAGATTTCTAACTCTAAACTTTCGTTGAGCTAGTTCTATTATTATGTTGTGTAACTTTATTCTTGTGATTGAGCAAGTTTCCTATCTTAAACTTTTATTGAACAAGTCATTTGTTCCTAAATTTCATTTGAGCAAGCTTTAACTCTAATTTTATCATTATGGTTGATTCATTTTAACTTGTTTATAGTTAAGCAAGTTTCTTAAGTTCTATTCCTGTATAATGAACACAATTTTTGAACTCTCGTCCCTATTATTATACTGTTTTATTACTTTGCATGAGTTAATACCATGTTGATTAAGTTTTTAGTTTTCAGCTTGCTATCAGTTAATGTATGTTTAGTAATTTCATTTCTAATGTTATAAGATCCAAACCTTAGCTTATTATTGTTTAAGCAAAGGTTTATCATTTTATTCATTTTGTTCAATACATATGCTCTCTAGTTATTTTCAAGCATGAGTTTAATATACAGTCAGTTCACCTATGATTCTCAATTATTCTACGTTAAGTTGTTAGTAAACAACTGATGTGTTATCAAACCTTATTGATTCAACTAGTCCCCTTGTTGATGATCGTTAAACTTTAAATTACCCTTGAAAGTTTATCCAAACCAAACTTTCTTTGATGCGAACTTGTACTCTAAAACTAAAAAAAACAACCCTATTATAGGGGATACACTATGCGTTTAGATGTTTGTGCACAATACATGGTACGAAGGGTTGATCCCCCTAAGTACGAGGAGTCCTTGTAGTCTTATGACTGTTAAAGTTGAAGTTGAAAGATTATTTACAACTATGGACATTGTTCGTGGTATTATAACCCTCAGATATATATATTCCATATTTTGGATTCCAGTCTTTGGTTATCATTGATAGAGTACTATTCAGTTTTGATGAGCCTATTCACTGGCAGTAATTATATTCTTGTTGGTTCATTGTTATATCTAGTGAGCAATTGTTTTGCTCACTCTTGCATAAATATTATTATTGCAGCTAAAGTTGAGAAGGTAGATGAGCCTTCAACTAGCAAAGGAAAGGGAAAAATGTGCAAGTGATGAATACTTATAACTTTTATTTATTCTCATGAATGATAGACTTTTTATTAAATGATGTAATGTAATTTCCGCACTTGATTGATGTTAAGTTTAGACAACCTGGGATGTTTTTTTGTAATTAATGATGTAACCCTTTTATAGGGAGGATTTATGGTTTAATTTTATTATATTTTGGCAGATAGATATGAATGAATGGCAAGTGAACACCAAATCTTGTGGAAATGAAGTACCTGGATTTGGGAGTGTCACAGTTTATCGATGATATTCTGGTATACTCGAAAACACGAGAAGAGCATTCTGAACACTTGAGGGTCGTTTTTATTACGAAAGGAACAACTTTATGCAAAGTTTTCTAAGTGCGAATTCTGGTTAAAGAGTGTTTAATTTTTAGGTCATGTAATTGACAAGAATGGAATATCAGTAGATCCAACTAAGATCAAAACGGTTATGAATTGGGAACAACCAACAACTCCAACAAAAGTAAGAAGTTTTCTCGGTTTAGCAGGTTATTATCGACGGTTTATAAAAGATTTTTCAAAAATAGCAATTTAACTCGAAAGACGGTGAAATACGTCTGGAAAGATAGATGTGAAGAAAGCTTCCAAGAGTTGAAGAAGCAACTGAGCATGGCTCCAGTATTGTCTTTACCAGATGATACAGGAGGCCTTGTAGTATATAGTGACGCATCACATAGAGGTTTAGGGTGTGTGTTGATGCAACATGAGAAAGTGATTGCTTATGCATCACGACAACTCAAAGATTATGAAAAGAGGTATCCTAATCATGACCTAGAGTTAGCCGCGGTAGTCTTTACTCTAAAAATTTGAAGACACTACTTGTAAGGGGAGAAGTACGAGATATATACAGATCATAAAAGTCTGAAATATATTTTTACACAAAAGGAACTAAATTTAAGGCAGAGAAGGTGGTTAGAATTGATAAAGGATTTTGACTGTGAAATCTTATATCATCCCGGTAAAGCCAATGTCGTAGCTGATGCGTTAAGTAGAAAGAATCAAGAAAAGTTGAACGCAATAACCGCCAATGATAGGTTAATAAAAGATTTTTAAAAGTTAGAAATTGAGGTGGAATGTCCAACTACCTCTACCCAAAAGTTATTTATTATAGAGGGAGTTTCGTCTCTACTTGATAGAATCAAAGAGATGCAGGAAAAGGATGAAGAATGTCAGAAGTATAAGTCTAATATAATTCATATTAAGTATAACAAATTTAGAATAGATAAGGATGGAATAATAAGATATGAAGATAGAATTTGGGTTCCATTAAAACAAGCCTTAAAAGATGAAATTTTAAACGAAGCTCATAACTCTAAGTTTGCCATACATCCTAACAGTACTAAAATGTACAAGGATTTAAGTCGACACTTTTGGTGGTCGAATATGAAAAGAGAAATAGCTAAATGGGTAAGCAAATGTCTCACGTGTCAAAGCGTTAAGGCTGAGCATCAAAAGCCGAGTGGTTTACTTCAACCCTTACCAATTCCTTAGTGGAAGTGGGAACATATAACCATGGACTTTGTTGTAGGCCTCCCAACTACACAAAAGGGCCATAATGCCATTTGGGTAATAGTTGACCGTTTAACCAAATTAGCTCACTTTTTACCTATTAAAGTTACTCATAACTTAGACCACCTTGCCAAGTTGTACATTAATGAAATCATCTCTAGGCATGGACTGCCTGTTTCTATAGTATCAGATTGAGATCCACATTTTACTTCAAATTTTTGGAAAAGCCTTCAGAAACACTTAGGAACATAATTAAGATTGAGTACAGCTTATCACCCTCAAACTGATGGGAAAAGTGAGAGAACCATACAAACATTGGAAGATATGTTACGAACATGTATCATCGATTTCTAAGGAAGTTGGGAAGATCAATTACCTCTGGTAAAATTTGCCTATAATAATAGTTATCATGCTAGCATAGGTATGCCACCCTATAAAGCCTTATATGGGAGAAAATGTAGAACACCTTTGTGTTGGGATGAAGTCGAGAAAAGACAAATGCTAGGACCTAAAATAATTCAATAAACTACTGAAACCATCAGAATTATACGTGAACGAATGCAAGCATCTCAAGATCGACAAAGGAAATATGCTGATCCACATTGTCAACAACGAAACTTTAGCGTAGGAAGCCACATATTCTTGAAAGTATCTCCTTGGAAGGGCAAGATACGTTTTGGAAAGAAAGAAAAACTAAGTCCGAGATTCATTATACCTTTTAAAATTTTGAGGAAAATAGGTGAAGTTGCTTATGAAAGAGCACTACCTCCCGAGTTGAACCACATTCATAATGTGTTTCATGTGGACTTACGACCATATAAACCTGGTTATAAACACGTTATAAATTATGAGCCAATCCTAATCGAAGAAGATCTTTCTTATGTAGAAGAACATATACAGATCGTCGATCGTAAAGAGCAAGTCTTGAGAAATAAAATGATAGCATCGGTCAAAGTAATCTGGAGGAATCAGAACGTTGAAGAGGCTACATGGGAGCTCGAAGATAAAATACGAGAGAATTATCCCCAACTATTTACTTAACCTGTACTGTAATTTCGAGGATGAAATTCTTATTAGTGGGGGTGAATGTAAAAACCCAAAACCCTAATAAGACTCAGATATTTAAAATTCAGTTATATTATTAAAATCTCTCCGTTCTGAAAGTATTTTGTGTTCATTTATACTCTGTTTAACAAAGTTGGTCAAATAAAATTTTGTCCAAAAATTGACGTGCTTGACACCTTGTGCTTAAAATTTTTCTTTCCAAAACAGACTTTTTGGTATATTTGTTTGGACAAGCTACTTTGTCATACTTACACTGACAAAAAGCTTTGTCGTGCTTGTTAGGATTAGTGGAAAATCTAGGTTAGGAAACCTAAATTATAAACCTTAACCCTAATTTATAAACCCTAACCCTAATTAGCTAAATTAACCCTAATTAGGTTATCTTAACACCTAATTATAATTACTAAACTTCAATTAGGTACTAAGAAACATCATTAAGCAACAACCCTAATCATTAAAAACAAAACCCTAATCAAGATTATGGCATAATTAAGCTACTAATTTGGTCAACAAGCTCACAAGTAGGTTAGGAGTCATCCACACAAGTCCCAAAACATCACATGACATGCTTCCAAACTCCCAAGCATCAGGAGAGTCACAAATCATATATTTTAGGAGGCAAGTAGGTGGAAAAATGACCAAAAAGTCAAGTTAAAGAATTCTATAAAAGGACACCCAAGCATAATGCAAACTCATAAAAATTATAAGCCTAGACACTCTTACAAACATACCAAATCAAGCCTGGGTGATAGTAGCAACCAATTCAGAAGTTAGAATCCAAAATCAAGCAAGAAAGGTGCAAACCCTAATTCATAGCTAGATCTTTGATGCTTTGTTAATTTTGTTGTTTAGATGTTTATAATTATGTATTAGTATGTTATAAAGTATGTTAGGTTGATATAACATTTTTTCATAACATCAAGATGCCTTATATAAGTGTTTTTAGTAATCTGGAAATTTTGAAAATCAAGCCTGACAGTCGAATGTCAGAGCTTGTAGATTTATATGTGTTAATAGTTAGGTATGTTAATTGTATGTTATCTATAGCCTGTTATGAGGTCTTTAATCTCGAAAAGAAAGTAGGTTCATTATAACTATATATTGGAAGTTATAGGTGGTCAAAGATGGTTGACCGATCACGAGTTCTGTTTTCTGGGTTACCCAGAAAACTCAAGAACAGTTTGAGCTACTTTGACCAGCTTTTTGATCGCTTTTTGATTATTGTTTTTGTAACATTTTGTAATAGATTAACACCTTTATATACATAATACATATTTATGATCTTAAATTACTTACACAACTCATAGGATTACTGGAATTAATGGTCAAAAGTCGTTGACTGAGCTTGACCAAGTTTTTTAGGTTACCGAGAAAACTGATGAACACGAAGAATAGTTGTTGGCTGTACTTTGACCAGCATAGATCGAGACCTTAGAAATATGATTTCTCCAAATCAGTGTTATATATATGTACCTTGACATATATACTACATATTACAACAAACGCAACACAAATCTATTACACAGAATCAGAGTTATGAAAGCCACAAAACCGTTGACCAACCACCATTACCCCATGCTCAGGTTACCCGAAACTCAAGAACAACTCTGACAGTGACTTTGAGCCTCTATAACTTCTCGTTATATGTAGGTTAAAGCACGAATTTTGTTTGATGTTTTACTACTGTAAGAGTACTATAACATCCATACTTGTTCAAACCCAGAATCATAATAAGTAGCTAGTTAGATCGTAGTCAAAGTGGTCCCCGACCACGATCGTATTTGACGCTTGTAAGCTCAAGAACACCTATAGCGACACTTCCTGTCACTATAGGGCTTTAGCGACAGATAGAAAATTTTTTTAGAAATTAATTTATAAAAATTAGAAATAATTTATAAATAAATATAAATAAATACAAAAACAGTTTTAAAAATTATATTAAGTTATTATAATTAACTTTTGATATTTTTACATAAATTCAATAAATATTTTTTTTTATTTTGGATATTACTAATAATTAAGTTAATAATAAAGTAATTAGAATAATTACTTATAAATAATAAATAATTATTGAAAATAATATTAATGATATAAAAATCATACTAAATGGATATAAATTATTTAAAAATAAAAAAAATTTGTAAAATTTGAAGTAAATATTAATTATTTAAAATAGAAATAAATGATTTAAAAATCATTTAAAGGATAAATAAATACATAAAAATTATTATAAGCTTTAGAAATTATGATAATAGATATATAAATTATCTAAATATATAATAAAGCTTTTAAATAAAATTTAGTCGATATATCAACTTACTTAATACTCGGTAAGGTCTTTAAACACTGAAACCATGGGTGTATAGATATAAGCATATAATTAGATACCATGGGTGTATAGATTTAAATGCATTATATTGATTCGTAGTAAGCAACATATCGTATACCATGGGAGTATAGATATGAGGGCATTACATTTGTCACAGAGCTGGACTATACTCAGAAGATTGTGCTTTGGTCCTTCCACATAGGCTACTTTGCTGAAGGACACTGCACCATTCCCAACTAAGCCATAACCTCTTGTTTTGCCAGAGCCATTGTCTCCAAAGATGACTGTTGGACCCTCTTTCTCTATTAAGTTGGATAGGAGGGCTTTGTTCCCAATCATGTGTCGTGAGCATCCACTGTCCAGGTAACAATTTGTAATCGTGGAGCTCTGTTCCTGCAGTGAGATTTAAGCTCTCATTTTGGTAGCCATACTTGCGTGGGTCCTATCTTGTTAGTACCCTTGGGAACCCAAATCTGCTTGACATTGGGTTTGATATGCATAGGATTATTGTAACATATTGCAGCCTTATGACCAATTTTAGTGCATACAAAACATCTAGCATGATGTGATATGTGGATGCATGCTTGTGAGTGTCTATGGATTCTTTCTCCATTTGAACTTATGTGGATTTCTGGCAGTCCTTCCTTTATACTGATTCTTTTTTTTCAATGTGTTCTCGTGATTCATGATTTGTGAAGAGTGTAACTTAACTCTACTATTCCCACCTGGTTGGTTCGTGGAGTTGATTTTGCTCGACTCTACGATCCTTTGAGGTTGGAGAGTAGTGACTAAGTTACTCTTCTCTTTTCTGAACCCGAGGCTAACATAGGATCCGTTATGCCTTGTAGCATAGATTGGATCAGAAGAGAAGGGATGGACTGGTTCTTCTTTCCGTGAGGATTTCACAAATGCAATGCTTCTATTGATGTTTGAAGCATTGCTGATGTTAGTTTCATTTGACTTTTCCTTATATAATTCTGAGGAGGATTCCCCAAAACCTAAACCTGTTCTGTGAGATGCACTTCTCTGACTTGATATCAGGGAGTGCATGGATGAAGAGGATCTATTCCACGTTAAGATTGTATTTTCTAGTTTCTTAATCTTAGAGGTTAGATTTGACTCTCTTTGTGCATTAAGTTCATTGGTCTGTCTTAAGAGTTTATTCTTAGCTTCAAGTTTAGAGAGGGAGTTAGCACTTAAAAGAGCTGTTTTCAGTTCTTCTTGAACTTTCTCTTTTTCTTTTTGAAGAAGAGAATAATCTTTAGATAGAACTCTGAACCATTTCATGTATTGATGCAGATCAGACGTTATGCCATGTAGTGTAGTTCTTAAATAATCAATATCTACATCAGGAGAGTTAAGGTCAAATACCTCATCGATACTTACTTTATGATTATGAGTGCTTTTCTTATCATTTGCATTTTTGGCCATTAGACATAGATTTTCTACTTGAGGATCTTCATCATCTCTAGACTCAGGAGTTTCATTGTCTGAGTCACTCTATGATCCTTTGGCTACAATACCTATTTCTTTCTTCTGGAGCTTCTTGTTGACTCTAAACTCTTTCTTTGTATTTTTTTTTCTTTTCAGTTCTTCTCTAAGAGGTTTGTTGCAGTTTTCAATGAAATGGCCAGGCTTCTTGTAGTTGTAGCATAAGTCATTGATTTGCTCCTAGCTGTTGGTGTTGTTGAATCTCTTAGGTTTGCTACTTTTACCTTTACACATGAACCTCTTGAGTCTTCTTACCAGCATATCAATATCCTCGTCATCATCTTCCTCAGAGTCAGAGTTATTTTCAGTGTTAGCTTTGGAGATGGCATCTATTGCTTTGAGAGGAACTCCTTTGTCCTTCTTTCTTCCTTTAGATAGAGTTTCTACTCATTGAGTCAACTCAAGTTCATAGGTGACAAGGTTACCATAGAGTTACTAAACAGTCATTTCATGGAGATTCTTTGATTCTCTGATGACAGTGGTTTTGGCATCCCACTTGCTTGGTAAGGTTCTCATGAATTTTATGATCAGATCTTTATTTGGGTAGATTTTTCCAAAGGCTCGAAGAGAGTTGAGCAGAACATTGAATCTTTCATAAGTGGAAGTGACATTTTCCCTTGGAACATGGGCAATCATTTCATATTGTTGAGTCAGAAGAGATTGTTTGTTTTCTTTGACTTCTTCAGTTCCTTCGTGCATAATGAGAAATGCTTCCCATACTTCCTTGGCAATTTTGTTGTTGACCACATTTTTGAACAGATCATCTTCTAAAGATTGGAACAAAATGTTCTTGGCCTTTTTGTCTAGTTGGACAGCTTTCTTTTCGTTATTAGTCCATTAAGCTTTAACCTTTATTTGGACTCAATTTGGATCTTCTGGAGTTGGTGCAAGATTTGTTGGAATGTAAGGCCCATTCATGATAGTTTCAAATAGCTCTTCATCTATTGAGTCCGTGTATGCTTGCATGCAAACTTTCCAGTTGAAAAATTTATCTTTGTTACACATTGGTGGCTTGCTGCCTCCTCTAGTCTTTGATTCGCTTATCAGATGTGCCATTGGATCTACTCAAGCTTTGTACGCTAATTGAGAGAACCTACTCTGATACCAATTGTTAGTTTCTATAGGCACAATAGTTATCTAGAAGGGGGGGGTTGAATAGATATTTTAAACTTTCTTTTCAAAATACTTTGTCCGATTTTGTTAATCAATTTCAGCGGAATATATGATTTATTTGTTCCCCTTTAAGATAAATGGAGTTAATCGTTGACAGGCAGTTATAATAAATAAAGCAGTTAAATTAAGAATATAAAAGACACATAGATTTTAAATGGTTCAGAGCACTCAAGGCTCCTAGTCCACTCTTTTACTCCTTAAGTAGGAAATCCACTAAGGATGTCTTTACAATCTTTGAATCTCACAAATTCCTTCAAGACCAGCAGTCTTGGAGCTTCTTAGTTCACTTAGAACTCTTCAAGTCCAGCAAACTTGGAATACACTTGATGAGGGTTGAGTTCTTTGAGTTGTGCTACTTAGTTGCTGTTAAGCATGTGTTCTAAAGAACTGAGTAGCTAAGCAAGCTTTCTTTCTAGATTGTAGAGTTGAGCGTTGAGTGTTCTTCAGTTTTTCGTTATATGCTTACTTGCTCTTGCATCTGCATCTGATTTGTATATAAGGTACATTTGAAATATGTCCGTTTGAAGGCATCCATTAAAGCATTAATTGTATTTGACATTTCTGAGCATTGATGGTGACTTCCTAAAAATATTCTGTCCAGCCGTCTGGCCCACTGACATAGTAGACTGCTATCTCACCTAACACCTGAAAAGGTGTTTTCAGCTGACATGTAATACTTTTCTTAGCTTCTTCTATACGTTTCTTTATTATATACTAAGGTTGAGTGTTGTGTCATTGGATTCCCGAGAGTTTCAACGTCTATAATCCATTCCACATTTTTTGTAATTTATATTTAAACAAATGGACAAAGCTCGATGCTTCTAATGTAGACAGATGATGCACTACGATCATGATCGTGGTGTCTTACCACATTCATGCTTGATCCGGACTGATAGAGGAGAACACTATGATATCTTTTAAGTACTGGTAGACTATGATCTTTGCTTGCTTGATTTATACTCTACAATTCCGAGAACAGACTCCGATCCTTGATTTTGCTTGGCAGACGTTTGGACCACTCTATGATACTGGGAGAGGCCCTCCAAAGCAGACAGACTATGATTCTCGATGCTCTACAATTTTGCTCTATTTTTTGTAAACTCTTGGCTGTCTTGACAGACTACGATTCTGTTGAAACCTATCTATTACATCTCAAAAATAGATCATCCTAACAACTTTGATCTTTTCTTCTATATATTCATTTACAGAATGATAAACATAAAGCACAGATCAACCTAACAATTTTGATCTATCATCTAAGTCCTTGTACATATGTTCTTTGAAGGACTTTACATATAAGCATGACTATTAACCTTTAACATCAAATTTAATTATGCAATACCCAACAGTCTGGGAAAATGATTAAATGTTACATGCTATGTAATGTATCCATTTAGGAGTGTTTTAATGTTCTCCTGGAAAACGGATGTCAGTCGTTTTGATAACAGGGTAGCATGACAGGTCTTGATATGAAACAGGAATGCATGTTCACATACTCATTTATATTTTCCATTACATTGAGATTGACATGGAAATGAAATTACAAGTAATTAAAATTATAGGTAATTGAAATGGAAAGATATGAAGAGACTTCCCTCCGCATTTGGTTAATTAGAGGCTGACATATCTTAGGCTACTCTCGCGACTTATCAGCATGAAGGTCCCCAAATCATCGCAATTTACTTGATGGGAAATTAATCTAATCTTTCAAATAGAGCGAATCTAGGTGGTGCCTTTCTTGAGCCTCGTGGAATTAGTCTCCCGACGTATCCAGTAATCAAACACCATCGGGATAGCCTCCTGGTAGAGGCACCACACAACATACATTCACACACATCGCGTCTCACCATATGGAAATGATGACATATGTGAAGCACTAATATCACAGGCAGATATAGTGCGAAGCACTAAGTACGATAAATAAAGTATTAGTACACATTCATTCAAATGTAAATGCAGCATTCACACATAAGCAGATAAAAGTTTTGAAAAGTTTTGAATAGCAGCTTAAGCCCTCTTACTGGAGTCCCCAACAGAGTCCCCACCTGTCGACATTGGGATTTTAATTTGTCCCTTTCTGTGCTTGTCTTTTTGTGTTCTCATTTTAGGTGAGTTTTTTTTTAAAAAAAAATAAGTTTAAAAAGGTCCAACATGTAAATGTCGATAATTTGACTTTTAGAGTCGCTAGTTGGTAGATTTTAAATGGTTGTACCAACTCAATAGAGAAAAGATTTGCACAAAGACCCAATAATTGGATACTGTTTAACTGGTCTTGGAAACTGAGATTCGTTAGGGTTTGAGGGTTTGATTAAGCGGAGGGAAAGTTTTTGGAACCCCCCTCCCCCCCCCCCCCGACTTCCATGATAACATGGTTAACACCACTTTTCATTAACTTTTATCTACATATGTGTGTGTGTGTGTTGGGCCTATGTGAAGTTGTTTGGATGTAGTAATATGCCTCGTTTGCACCTATATACAAAGGGTTTGACTTTTGTATAAAAGTTCAATTTTAACAAGATATAGCAGTGATGTTTTATAAAACAGGTTTTTCTAACCCTTATGCTCAATAGTAATTTAGGCCTTTGATACTTCCATTTTATTAAGTGTTCGGCTTGATTGCTTTTATTTTTGAGATGCGAGGCATCTTCGAGAAAATAAGATACATAATATATATATATATAAGCTGTAAACGCACCGGATATTATATCCAGACTTAATCGAACAAAGTTCGATAATAAGATATATATAAGTATTTTATATATATATATATATATATATATATATAAGCTATAAACATATATAGAATATTATATTCAGCTCAATCGAACAAAGTTCGATAATAAGATATATATAAGTATTTATATATATATATATAAGCTATAACGCGCACGAGATATTATATCCGGACTCAATCGAACAAAGTTCGATAATAAGATATATATATATATATAAGTATTTATATATATATATAAGCGATAACGCATTTGAGATATTATATCCAAAGAAGAGTCGTATATATATATATATAAGTATTTATATATATAAAAACAGTAAACACTCTAAATATTATATTCAAGCTCAATCAAACAGAGTTTTATGACATGATATATATATATATATATACGCTCTGAATATTATATTCAGGCTCAATCGAAGCAAATGTTTAATAATATATATAAGTATTTATATATATATAATCAATAAAAAGCCACGTATCGACGATCCGGACATACCCACACAACGCGACTCTCAACGTTAGTAGATATATATATATATATAAATATACAGAAGTGATAAAAAGCTTAAAATTTTGAAATATCTTACAGTGGGCTGCCAAGAAGACTTTAGATAGTTTTTAACGCCTAAAAACTCGGTTTCCATCAGTTAACTTTTAGTATGTTACAAAACACGAGCTTGCAAGTGTTTAGAAAAAAGAATCACGTAGTTTGGAGCACTCTAGAAGGGGTTACAGGCTGAAATGTGCATAGTTTTCTCTTTTTTCTTCCTTTTTTATTCTATTTTATGGCTGATGGGGGGTCAATTTATAGACCAAAAGTGTCACGGGTCAACTCGCGATAGCAGCGGGTCTACTCGCAGCTACCCAAGCTGCCTCGGGCATGGCGGGTCCTGTTGTCTCGAAGTACGTGCACTCGGATGATGTGATGTCTGTTCTAACCTTCATAACTTTCAATCTGGGAGTATGATGGAATCGTGCCATACAATTTCGGAAAGTTATTCCTAAGAGATGCACAATGACATAGGGCTTGCCCTTTTGTGAATTCAGGAAGATGGGTCCTTGACCAAAATAACATTTTTAGGTCTCTATTAGGCAATCTAATGAGCTGTTTTGCGTAGTTTGCGCTCCAAAGTTAAGATATGATTCTTGTGGGACTTCTTTTAAAGTAGTTTGAGTTGAATTGAGTTAATTTTATTTGAGTAGAGATTGAGTTGGAAAAATGACCATTTTGCCCCTCCTAGGGTTGTCTCCAGCTTTGGCGCAGTTGTAGCAGTCTTTTCCCAAGTTTATCTCTGAGATTGGCCTGCTCTTAACTCTGTCTGTCCTCAGGGTTATTTCTGAGGTTGGCTTGACCTCCCGGGGTTGACTCCGAGCATTAAACTTGATCTCCCGGGATTATCTTCGGGGTTGGAACTGACTTTCCCGGGGTTGGGAACTAATTTTCTGGTGTTATATTTGGGGTTGGAAACTGGATCTCTCGGGGTTATCTCCGGTGTTAGAACTGATGTTGTGGTCTTCCAGGTTTATCTCGGGAGTGTAAAAATTATATTTTTGCCCTCTTGTATAGTTAGTAACAGGAAAATGAAATTTTGAGTGTCTACAAGCCCTATTAATTAAAAAAGTTTAATTAAATAAATAATACCTTATTTTAATTAAATAGGGTTACCTAATATCTTTGTAAGATGAGTCTTATATAAGATATCAAATATACGTGATTCAAAAAGTTGGAGGGTACGCCAATTTTTTCTGTAGAGATAGGAAAAACTAGGGTTTGAGCCAATACACCTTTCATCTTGAAAATTATTCTTCCTTGATGGATTACCTGTAGAGGCCATACAACTGGGTGGATAACATTGATCAAAGGAAGGAATCTACTTGGAGATTCAAGGAGATCGCAGAGAAGTATGAGTTAAACTCGTACCAGTGGAAGCTCGTATCTATAAGTGTGAGACCCCGAATTTTATGAAATGAAAGTATTCAATTTTCTTATAATTATTCTATTTAGTAAATGGTTAAATTGATAAAGGTTAAAGTTAAGGGTGATATTTGAAAATTTTGCAAAGTATGCAAGTTGTTATAAAATATTCGTTGTGTCTGGGAATATTCGATTGGTCGAGGAATATTCGTTTTAACAAGGAATATTCGTACGAAGGCATAATCATTGGTGAACCCCACAACAGAAGTATTGTCGTAGTTAGAAAACGACAGAATTATTTTTTTTAAAAAAATAATGGCGAAAGTATTTACTGAATTTAAAGCTGTTGAACTACTCGGTAGTAAAATTTACGATGTCTGGCGTGGTTGCGTAGTAGCACAGCGGTATTGATTATTGATACTTACGTAAGAAGTCGCGCAGTTATACTCAATTATTACTATGATAATTGCTTTGCATCATATCTCTCATATTATTGATTCAATTATTGTCGCGATTATCATCGTATAATATGTTATATTATTAAATCAATAATTGAGGCGACAAAGTTATTCATATTATTATTTGCAATATTGACAATGTCTAGAAGTTACGTAAAGGAGAGGTTAGATAATCTAATCACTTGGCATGATAGGAGAAATCCTTACCAAAAAGCCCTCTCTTTCCTGGGAACGACCTGATTATTAAATATTGTGAGTTATAATATTAATGATGAATAAGTCCGTGTTGATTAAAGATGAAATTGATAATTCCATTGTGTGGGAATTATTAGTGTTAGTGGAAATTAACCTTTATTTCAATAATAATTAATGTCTGGAGGTTATATTGATCAATCGGGTAATTAGCCGGATAAATGAGCAATTAATTGCTATTAATTCACATGCTTATAACTATGTGTTCATATGTGTGTACTATTGATTTACATGATTTACTATTAGGAGAATTGGTGCAAGTTTGATAATACTTGCATGACTAAGTTAAAAATGGAGGTATAGTTGAAGGTACTATACTATAATTAATTTTTTTTACATGTTTAGAACTATTGATTCACATGATTTATTATTCGGGAAGGTGGTGCAGGTTTGATAATACTTGCATGATTAAATTAAAAATGAAGGAAAAGATAAGGGTATTATACTGTAATATTTTGAGCCCCAAAATGTGCAATTATGGAAACTATATTTTCTTATAAATAGAAGCTCATTCCTTCATTATTTTTCACCAATTCACTATGTCTCACAAGAGTAATTATTAAAGAGAAATTATAGAGAGAGAAGCTATAGAGCGAAAGAAGAAGCGAAGTCTGTTACTATTTATGGGTTACTATTCACCTGGTTACTATTCACTCTAGTATTATTCACTCGGGTATTCGGGATAATTTATATGTCGGAGTACTATTCAAGAGTTACTATTCACCCAAATTACCATTCACTCGAATTTTATTCACTCGGGTATTTGGGGTACTTTTCATGCCGGGGTACTATTCACGAGGTACTATTCCCAAAGTACTATTCATAGGGTACTATTGCGGGGTACTATTCACCCAAAAAATATATTTCTTTTCTGTCCAAATTATTTTTGGTACATGAATATTATTCTTGAATTTTACTTCACAAAGTAGTATCATGTTGACAATTTGGATATTTTTAAACAATGGATAAATTTAAAGTCTTTAATATTTATCCTTGATTTCATTTGATTAATGCTTATATCATTGTCATCATCCTCATGCTTATATTATAATGAAAGTAAATCTTTCGCTTACGTGCAAAGATGGATTTGTTGATTATTAGTTTCTACGATTGTATATCTTTGGCTTACGTGTAAAGATGGACTGTTGATTATTGGTTTTACAGTTGTATATCTTTGGCTTACGTGCAAAGATGGGCTATTGATTATTGGTTTGACAGTTATATATCTTTGGCTTACGTGCAAAGATGGAATTTGTTGATTATTAGTTTCTGATTGTATATCTTTGGCTTACGTGCAAAGATGAACTATTGATTGATGAGTATTTTTGGCTTATGTGCATAGATGAACTGTTTAGTGGTATGATTATGACCAGGGATCATTCAGTATAATCATGACCCGTAATGTTATAGATGATGTGGTAAAAGTTCTCATTGTCCCGTAGTTCATTGATGGACAGTTATTGGTATGATTATAAATAGGGACTATTCGGTATAATCATGACCATTGATGATTACATGAATATCCTTGGTCGTATAGTGCAGGGATGATTCGATGATGTGGATTATTTATTAAGTTGAGTCTCAGCGATTAAATATTGATTATACACTTTTAATTCGTAAAAGATAGTAGATATCATGCTCTACTTGACTCTTCTAAAATACAGTTGTATGTCTTTGGCCTGTAGTGCAAAGATGAATTGTTAATGAATATCATTGGTCGTAGTGTAAAGATGAATTTATTAGTATAATTATGAGTAGGAATTGTGATTTGGTATAACCATGATTTTTGATGTTTTAGGTGAAGATAGTTGATGAAAATTATCTTCGTCCTTGGTGCGAAGAGGAATTTAGAATCACAATTATGATTATTAGTTATTCTTATGATTGTGGACAGGAATTGCTGATTGATGTTACAGGAATAAACCATTATTGGTGGACTTTTAACATGGAGAAGATAATAGATCTGATGGTCTATTTGACTCTTCTAATGAATTGCTCGTTCCGTTGCAACTATGGTTGAAAAGTTTTATCATCTACAATATGTTCTAAATCTCTGATTTATTACTGATGAAGGCTATTGATAATGTAAATTATCTTTAGTCATGATATTCTTTACAAGGCTAGTTGTGCTCACCATTTTTGCTTCACAATTCCTTTCAGGTAATAAGAGTGTAGCTGGGTCGAGCGGGGGTAACAGGAGAATAGAACTGTGGTTTATAGCTGTTCAGGTTCTCCTTAAATAGAATGAAAATAGTTTTATTGAGAACTTTAGATAAGTGTGTCGTATTGTATACGTCATTTGATTATTAATTTTGGTGAATCGAATAGGGTGAGGTGAACCCAACTTTGGAAGGGTATTTTGCCACTATCATACCAAATGTCTAATGACATACAACCTCGTGTTATCATAAGACAGGGTTATGCACATCCACTTGCTGAGTATATCTACGAGCACTACTTATATGATCTTGGAGTTTGGTTGAAATAAAATTTTCAATAAGACAGGGTTGGCCTCCCATGTACGAAGGTTTTCTTAAGCACTTCCCAAAAATTTTAATTTCTAAAATAGTTTTTGACTGTACTTTTATGTAAAGTACAATTGTAAGATGTTGTGGTCGAGGCACCATGAGAGTTACTTATATTTGTATTATAACTCATAGCTTATCTGTTGTCGTATTCTGCACAACAGTTCAACAGTTGTATAAATGAAGTTTATATTTGATTTTTAGAGTATGATATCTGGCGACTCAGAATGGGCCGTGTGGACCTATTTTGGGGGCGTCACAAATGGTATCAGAGCTTAGGGATATGGTCGCTGGCGGAGATATGAGTCTTGAACTAGGAGGGGAGAGACGAGTAATATACTTCGCTAGTGTGTGACTTACCTAAGCTGAAATTCTTTACTTGATAAGTTGACAAATTGTGATATGTCAATTAACCTTTATTTTGAAGATATATTTTAGAATGATATCTAAAATACAGGAGATGAGCAATGGGAAAATCATGATACAAAGGAAATAACCGGGAAAGTACAATCCAAAAAGGAAGCAAGGTATTCTCGTCTCTTCGAACTACCAGGTACATAAATTTCGAGGGCAAAATTTCATAAGGAGGGGAGATTGTGAGACCCCAAATTTTATGAAATGAAAGTATTCAATTTTCTTATAATTATTCTATTTAGTAAATGGTTAAATTGATAAAAGCTAAAGTTAAGGGTGATAGTTGAAAATTTTGCAAAGTATTCAAGTTGTTATAAAATATTCGTTGTGTCGGGGAATATTTGATTAGTCGAGGGATATTCGTTTTAACAGGGAATATTCGTACGATGGCATAATCATTGGTGGACCCCACAACGAAAGTATTGTCGTAGTTAGAAAATGACAGAATTATCTTTTCATAAAAATAATGGCGAAGCGTATTATCAATTAAAGCTGTTAAACTACTACTCGGTAATAAAAATACGATGTCGTGTGGTTGCGTAGTAGAGTACGGTATTGATTATTGATGCTTACGTGAAGTCACTCGGTTATACTCAATTATTGCTACGATAATTGCTGCATCATATATCTCATATTATTGATTCAATTATTGTCACAGTAACATCTGTATAATATGTTATATTATTAAATCAATAATTAAGACGACAAAGTTAGTCATATTATTATTTGCAATATTGATAATGTCCGAAGTTTACATCGAGGAGGGTTAAATAATCTAATTATGCTTGATAGGAGAAATCCTTGTCAAAAACCCCCTCTTTCCTGGGAACGACCTGATTGTTAAATATTGTGAGTTGTAATATTAATGATGAATAAGTTCGTGTTGATTAAAAATGAAATTGATAATTCCATTGTGTGGGAATTATTAGTGTTAGTGGAAATCGACATTTATTTTGATAATAATTAATGTATGGAGGTTATATTGACCAATCGTGTAATTAACCGGATAAATGAGCAATTAATTGCTATTAATTCACTTGCTTATAACTATGTGTTCACATGCGTGTACTATTAATTCACATGATTTACTATTAGGGGAGTTGGTGCAAGTTTGATAATACTAGCATGACTAAGTTAAAAATGGAGGTATAGTTGAAGTTACTATACTATAATTATTTTTTTCACAAGTTTAGAACTATTGAGTCACATGATTTACTATTGATTCACATGATTTACTATTAGGGAAGGTGGTGCAAGTTTGATAATACTTGCATGACTAAATTAAAAATGAAGGAAAAGATGAGGGTATTATACTGTAATATTTCGAGCCCCAAAAGGTGCAATTATGGAAACTATATTTTCTTATAAATAGAAGCTCATTCCTTCATTATTTTTCACCAATTCACTATGTCTCACAAGAGAAATTATTATAGAGAAATTATTGAGAGAGAAGCTATAGAGAGAAAGAAGAAGCGAAGTCCGCTACTTCACTATTCCAGTATCCAGTCTTCTTCTGAGGTAAAGGATATTATTATTATAGTAAGGGGTATTATTATTTTGTATTCATGAAGAGTGTTATTTTCTTTCAATACTCGTAAGGGTTGTTATTCCATTCTTTATTATTATGTTGGAATAACTTTATCATGTAATCCGCATCGTGGTGAAATTCTTACATTATTCCATTCTTTATTATTATGTTGGAATAACACATGCATCTTGATCTATCATCGCATGCACGGTGAATTCTGTTATTATTCCATTCTTTATTATTACATTTGGAATATCACATTTTATGCGGATTCGCGTGACCTAGTTCCATTCTTTATTATTCTATTGGAATAACTTGTTTATGCGGATTATCGCATGATTTGGTTCCATTCTTTATTATTACATTGGAATATCCTATATATGCGGATTACGCATAACACAGTTCCATTCTTTATTATTACATTGGAATATCACATGCATCATGCGGATTACATGTGACCGTTCCATTCATTATTATTACATTGGAATAATAACTTTTACATGCGGTCGATTACATCGCATGCATAGTGAATTCTTACATTATTCCATTCTTTATTATTACATTGGAATAACACATATATGTAGATTACCGCATGCATGGTGAATGATCCTTTGTATTCATTCTTTATTAAATTATGGAAATGATCTGTTTACGTGGATTACCGTATGGCGGGTAAAAATCCATTTGTAGTTTTGTATATTCTATTATACTCGTATGAGATATCATTTCTTTTGTACTCGTCATGGAATATCATTTTCTTTGGTATTTTTTTATAAGTAACTATTCATGGGTTACTTACTATTCACCCGATTACTATTCACTCTAGTATTATTCACTCGGGTATTCAGGACACTTTTCGTGTCGGAGTACTATTTACGAGTTACTATTCATGGGTTACTATTCACCCAAATTACTATTCACCCAAATATTATTCACTTGGATATTTGGGGTACTTTTCATGCTGGGGTACTATTCACGAGTTACTATTCTCGAAGTACTATTCATAGGGTACTATTGTGGGGTACTATTCACCTAAAAAATATATTTCTTTTCTGTCCAAATTATTTTTGGTACATGAATATTATTCTTGAATTTTACTTCACAAAGCAGTATCATGTTGACAATTTGGATATTTTTAAACACTGGATAAATTAGAAGTCTTTAATATTTATCCTTGATTTTGTTTGATTAATGCTTATATCATTGTCATCATCCTCATGCTTTTATTATGATGAAAGTCATCTTTGGCTTACGTGCAAAGATGGACTGTTGATTATTGGTTTTACAGTTGTATATCTTTTGCTTACGTGCAAAAATGAACTATTAATTGATTAGTATATTTGGCTTTTGTGCATAGATGAACTGTTTATTGGTATGATTATGACCACGGATCATTAGGTATAATCATGACTCGTAATGTTATAGATGATGTGGTAAAAGTCCTCATTGGCCCGTAGTGCATTGATGGACAGTTATTGGTATGATTATAACCAGGGATTATTCGGTATAATCATGACCATTGATGATTACATGAATATCCTTGGTCGTAATGCAGGGATGATTCGATGATGTTGATTATTTATTAAGCTGAGTCTCAGCGATAAAATATTGATTATACACTTTTAATTCTAAAAGATAGTAGATATCATGCTCTACTTGACTCTTCTAAAATACAGTTGTATGTCTTTGGCCTGTAGTGCAAAGATGAATTGTTAATGAATATCTTTGGTCGTAGCGCAAAGATGAATTTATTAGTATGATTATGAGCAGGAATTGTGATTTGGTATAACCATGATTTTTGATGTTTTAGGTGAAGATAGATGATGAAAATTATCTTAGATCACAGGTGCGAAGAGAATTTAAAATCACAATTATGATTATGAGTTATTCATATGATTGTGGACAGGAATTGTTGATTGATGTTACATGGATAAAACATTATTGGTGGACTTTTAACATGGAGAAGATAATAGATCTGATGCTCTATTTGACTCTTCTAATGGAATGCTCGTTCCGCTGCAACTATGGTTGAAAAGTTTTATCATCTACATTATGTTCTAAATCTCTGACTTATTACTGATGAAGGCTATTAATGATGTAAATTATCTTTAGTCATGATATTCTTTACAAGGCTAGTTGTGCTCACCCTTTTTGCTTCACAATTCCTTTCAGGTAATAAAAGAGTGTAATTTGGGTTGAGCGGGGTATGAGGAGAATATAACGGTGGAATGGTCATAGCTATTGAGGTTCTCTTTAAATAGTATGGAAATAATTTTATTGAGAACTTTAGATAAGTGTGTAAGTATTGTATCGTCATTTGATATTTAATTTTGGTGAACCAAGAATAGGTTGAGGTGAACCCAACTTTGGAAGGGTATTTTGCCACTATCATACAAGATGTCTAATGACATACTGACCTCGTGTTATCATAAAAGCAGGGGTTGTGCACATCCATTTTCTTGAGTATATCTCTGAGCACTACCTATATGTTCTTGGAATTTGGTTGAAATATAATTTTCAATTTGAGATGGTGGAGATAGTTATATGTCGAGAAGACTCACCATTAGAAAGAACATGATAGTAATCTTCTCATTTTCTTTTGGGGTCTATTGAATTGACCAAGGATAATTACGTGGACATATGATATCTATCATAACCTTGATGCATGGCCTCCCATATACGAAGGTTTCTTAAGCACTTCCCAAAGATTTTAATTTCTAAAATAGTTTTTGGTTGTACTTTTATGTAAAGTACAATTGTAAGGTGTTGTGGTCGAGGCACCATGAGAGTTACTTATATTTGTATTATAACTCATAGCTTATCTGTTGTCGTATTCTGCACGACAGTTCAACAGTTGTATAAATGAAGTTTATATTTGATTTTTATAGTATGATATCTGGCGACTCAGAATGGGTCGTGTGGACCTATTTTGGGGGCGTCACAAATGGTATCAGAGCTTAGGGCTATGGTCGTTGGCGGAGATATGAGTCTAGAACTAGGAGGGGAGAGACGAGTAATATACTTCGCTAGTGTGTGACTTACCTAAGCTGAAATTATTTACTTGATAAGTTGACAAATTGTGATATGTCAATTAACCTTTATTTTGAAGATATATTCTCGAATGATATCTAAAATACAGGAGATGAGCAATGGGAAAATCATGATACAGAGGAAATAACTGGGAAGGTACAATCCAAAATGGAAGCAAGGTATTCTCATCTCTTCGAACTACCAGGTACATAAATTTTGAGGGCAAAATTTCATAAGGAGGGGAGATTGTGAGACCCCAAAATTTATGAAATGAGAGTATTCAATTTTCTTATAATTATTCTATTTAGTAAATGGTTAAATTGATAAAGGCTAAAGTTAAGGGTGATATTTGAAAATTTTGCAAAGTATGCAAGTTGTTATAAAATATTCGTTGTGTTGGGGAATATTCGAGTGGTCAAGGAATATTCGTTTTAACCGGGAAAATTCATACGATGGCATAATCATTGGTGGACCCCACAACGGAAGTATTGTTGTAGTTAGAAAATGACAGAATTATCTTTTCATAAAAATAACAGTGAAAGTGTTACCGAATTAAAGCTGTTGAACTACTCGGTAGTAAAAATGCGATGTCTGGTGTGGTTGCGTAGTAGCTGCGGTATTGATTATTGATGCTTACGTGAGAAGTCACTCGGTTATACTCAATTATTGCTACGATAATTCTTTGCATCATATATCTCATATTATTGATTCAATTATTGTCACAGTATCATTTATATAATATGATATATTATTAAATCAATAATTGAGACGACAAAGTTATTCATATTATTATTTGCAATATTGATAATGTCTAGAAGTTACATCGAGGAGAGGTTTGATAATCTAATTGCGCATGATAAGGAGAAATCCTTATCGAAAAGCCCCCTCTTTCACAGGAGCGACTGGTTGTTAAATATTGTGAGTTATAATATTAATGATGAATAAGTTCGTGTTGATTAAAGATGAAATTGATAATTCCATTGTGTGGCAATTATTATTAGTGTTAGTGAAATCGACATTTATTTTGATAATAATTGATGTGTGGAGGTTATATTGACGATCGGGTAATTAATTAGGATAAATGAGTAATTAATTGCTATTAATTCACATGCTTATAACTATATGTTCACATGTGTGTACTATTGATTCACATGATTTACTATTAGGGGAGTTGGTGCAAGTTTGATAATACTTGCATGACTAAGTTAAAAATGGAGGTATAGATGAAAGTCTTATACATTATAATTATTTTTTCACATGTTTAGAACTATTGAGTCACATGATTTACTATTGATTCACATGATTTACTATTAGGGGGGTGGTGCAAGTTTGATAATACTTGCATGACTAAATTAAAAATGAAGGAAAAGATGAAGGTATTATCTTTGTAATATTTTGAGCCCCCAAAATGTGCAATTATGGAAACTATATTTTCTTATAAATAGAAGCTCATTCCTTCATTATTTTTCACCAATTCACTAAGTCTCACAAGAGAAATTATTATAGAGATTATTATAGAGAGAAGCTATAGAGAGAAAGAAGAAGCGAAAGTCTGCTACTTCACTTTATTCGATATCGAGTCTTCTTACGAGGTAAAGGATATTATTATTATAGTAAGGGGTATTATTATTTTGTATTATTCATGAAGAGAGTTATTTTCTTTCAATACTCGTAAGGGTTGTTATTCCATTCTTTATTATTATGTTGGAATAACTTTACATCATCATGCAATAATCTAGCATCATGGTGAAATTCTTACATTATTCCATTCTTTATTATTACATTGGAATAAACACATGCATGCGATCTATCGCATGCACAGTGAATTCTGTTGTTATTCCATTCTTTATTATTACATTGTAATATCACATGCATGCGGATTACATTTGACCTAGTTCCATTCTTTATTATTACATTGGAATAACACATTTATCACGGATTATGCGTGACTGGTTCCATTCTTTATTATTACGTTGGAATATCCTATATATGCGGATTACGCATGACTTTGGTTCCATTCTTTATTATTACATTGGAATATCACATGCATGCGGATTCGTACGGCACACTGGTTCCATTCATTATTATTACATTTGGAATAACTTTTATCATGCGATCTATCGCGCGTGAGTGAATTCTTACATTATTCCATTCTTTATTATTACATTGGAATAACTTTTTATACATGTGGATTCTGCATGCATGGTGAATGATCCTTTGTATTCATTCTTTATTAAATTGTGGAAATGATGCATCTACGTGGATTCTGGTATGGCGGGTAAAAATCCATTTGTAGTTTTGTATATTCTATTATACTCGTATGAGATATCATTTCTTTTTTGTACTAAATCATGGAATATCATTTTCTTTGGTATTTTTTTTTATTGAGTTACTATTCATGGGTTCTATTTCACCGATTACTATTCACTCTAGTATTATTCACTCGGGTATTGGACACTTTTTTTAGGTTTCGAGTACTATTCACGAGTTACTATTCATGGGTTACTATTCACCCAAATTACTATTCACCCAAATATTATTCACTTGGGTATTTGGGGTACTTTTCATGCTGGGGTACTATTCACGAGGTACTATTCTCAAAGTACTATTCATAGGGTACTATTGTGGGGTACTATTCACCCAAAAAATATATTTCTTTTACTGTCCAAATTATTTTTGGTACATGAATATTATTCTTGAATTTTACTCACAAAAGCGATATCATGTTGACAATTTGGATATTTTTAAACTACTGGATAAATTTAAAGTCTTTAATATTTATCCTTGATTTCGTTTGATTAATACTTATATCATTGTCATCATCCTCATGCTTATATTATGATGAAAAAGTCATCTTTGGCTTACGTGCAAAGATGGATTATTGATTGATTATTAGCTTTTCTGATTGTATATCTTTGATTTGTATATCTTTACTTGCAAAGATGGGTATTGATTATTAGTTTCTGATTTGTATATCTTTGGCTTACGTGCAAAAATGAACTATTGATTGATTAGTATCTTTGGCTTATGTGCATAGATGGTATTTATTGGTATGATTATGACCGAGGATCATTTGGTATAATCATGACGTAATATTATAGATGATGTGGTAAAAGTCCTCATTGGCCGTAGTGCATTGATGGGCGATTATTGGTATGATTATAACCGGGATTATTCGGTATAATCATGACCATTGATGATTACATGAATATCCTTGGTGTAGTAATGCGGGGATGATTCGATGATGTGGATTATTTATTAAAATTTGAGTCTCGGCGATAAAATATTGATTATACACTTTTAATTCTAAAAAGATAGTAGATATCATGCTCTACTTGACTCTTCTAAAATACTGGTTGTATGTCTTTGGCTTTTGTAGTGCAAAGATGAATTGTTAATGAATATCTTTGGTAGTAGTGCAAAGATGAATTTATTAGTATGATTATGAGGCGGGGAATTGTGATTTGGTATAACCATGATTTTTGATGTTTTAGGTGAAGATAGGTGATGAAAATTATCTTCGTCACGGGTGCGAAGAGAATTTAGAATCACAATTATGATTATGAGTTATTCATATGATTGTGGGCGAGGAATTGTTGATTGATGTTACGAGGATAAAACATTATTGGTGGACTTTTAACATGGAGAAGATAATAGATCGATGGTCTATTTGACTCTTCTAATGGATTGCTCGTTCATTTTATGACTATGGTTGAAAAGTTTTATCATCTACATTATGTTCTAAATCTACGATTTATTCTTGATGAAGGCTATTGATGATGTAAATTATCTTTAGTCATGATATTCTTTCTTTGGGCTAGTTGTGCTCACCCTTTTTGCTTCACAATTCCTTTCGGGTAATAAGAGTGTGTATTTGGGTCGGCGGGGTAATGAGGAGAATAGAGCGGTGGTCTATAAACATTGAGGTTCTCCTTAAATAGTATGGAAATAATTTTATTGAGAACTTTAGATAAGTGTGTCGTATTGTATCGTCATTTGATATTTAATTTTGGTGAACCCAAGAATAGGGTGAGGTGAACCTGACTTTGGAAGGTGTTTTGCCACTATCATACAAGATGTCTAATGACATACAACCTCGTGTTATATCGCAAGGCGAGGGTTGTGCACATCCACTTCTTTGAGTATATATCTCTGAGCACTACTATATGATCTTGGAGTTTGGTTGAAATATAATTTTCAATTGCGAGACGGTGGAGATAGTTATATGTCGAGAGAAGACTCACCATTGGAAAGAACATGATAGTAATCTTCTCATTTTTCTTTGGGGTCTATTAGATTGACCAAGGATAATTACGTGGACATATGATATCTATCATAACCTTGGCGTATGGCCTCCCGTATATGAAGGTTTCTTGAGCACTTCCAAAGATTTTAATTTCTAAAATAGTTTTTGAATGTACTTTTATGTAAAGTACCATTGTAAGTGTTGTGGTCGAGGCACCATGAGAGTTACATATATTTGTATTAAAACTCATAGCTTTAGCGTGGTCGTATCTACTACGACAATTCACAGTTGTATAAATGAAGTTTATATTTGATTTTTATAGTGTGATATCTGGCGACTCGAGAATGGGTCGTGTGGACCTATTTTGGGGCGTCACAAATGGTATCGAGCTTAGGGATATAATTCATTTGGCGGAGATATGAGTCTAGAACTAGGAGGGAGGCGAGTAATATACTTAGCTAGTGTGTGACTTACCTAAGTGAAATTGTTTACTTGATAAGTTGACAAATTGTGATATGTCGATTAACCTTTTATTTTGAAGATATATTCTAGAATGATATCTAAAATACGAGGAGATGAGCAATGGGAAAATCATGATCTGGAGGAAATAACCAGGAAGGTACAATCAAAAAAAAAGCAAGGTATTCTCATCTCTTGAACTACGAAGCACGTAAATTTGAGGGCAAAATTTCATAAGGAGGGAGATTGTGAGACCCGAATTTTATGAAATGAAAGTATTCAATTTTCTTATAATTATTCTATTTAGTAAATGGTTAAATTGATAAAAAGTTAAAGTTAAGGGTGATATTTGAAAATTTTGCAAAAAGTATGCAAGATGTTATGAAATATTCGTTGTGTCGGGGAATATTCGATTGGTGGGGAATATTCATTTTAACGAGGGAATATTAAATGCGACGGCATAATCATTGGTGGACCCCCCAAGCGGAAGTATTGTCGTAGTTAGAAAATGGCGTGAATTATCTTTTTATAAAAATAATGGCGAAAGTTATTACAGATTAAAAGCTGTTGAACTACTCGGTAGTAAAAATCTGATGTCTGGCGTGGTTGCGTAGTAGCACACGGTATTGATTATTGATGCTTACGTGAGAAGTCACTCGGTTATACTCAATTATTACTACGATAATTGTTGCATCATATATCTCATATTATTGATTCAATTATTGTCACGGTATCATCGCATAATATGTTATATTATTAAATCAATAATTGAGGCGACAAAGTTATTCATATTATTATTTGCAATATTGATAATGTCTAGAAGTTACATCGAGAGAGGTTTGGATACTAATCTAATTGCGGCGCTTGATAAGGAGAAATCCTTATCGAAAAGCCCCTCTTTCACAGGAGCGACACGGTTGTTAAATATTGTGAGTTATAATATTAATGATGAATAAGTTCGTGTTGATTAAAGATGAAATTGATAGTTCCATTGTGTTGGAATTATTAGTGTTAGTGAAATCGACATTTATTTTGATAATAATTGATGTATGGAGGTTATATTGACGATCGGGTAATTAATCGGATAAATGAGCAATTAATTGCTATTAATTCACATGCTTATAACTATGTGTTCACATGTGTGTACTATTGATTCACATGATTTACTATTAGGGGAGTTGGTGCAAGTTTGATAATACTTGCATGACTAAGTTAAAAATGGAGGTATAGTTGAAGTCTTATCTTATAATTAATTTTTTCACATGTTTAGAACTATTGAGTCACATGATTTACTATTGATTCACATGATTTACTATTAGGGGGAGGTGGTGCTGAGTTTGATAATACTTGCATGACTAAATTAAAAATGAAGGAAAAGATGAAGGTATTATCTTTGTAATATTTTGAGCCCCCCAAATGTGCAATTATGGAAACTATATTTTCTATAAATAGAAGCTCATTTTTTCATTATTTTCACCAATTCACTAAGTCTCACAAGAGCAATTATTATAGAGAAATTATAGAGAGAAGCTATAGAGAGAAAGAAGAAGCGAAATCTGCTACTTCACTATATCGAGTATCGGTCTTCTTACGAGGTAAGGGATATTATTATTATAGTAAGGGTATTATTCTTTTCGTATTCATGAAGAGAGTTATTTTCTTTCATATACTCGTAAGGTTGTTATTTCATTCTTTATTATTATGTTGGAATAACTTTATGTCATCATGCAATCTGCATACATCGTGGTGAAATTCTTACATTATTCCATTCTTTATTATTACATTGGAATAACACATGCATGCGATCTATCGCATGCACAGTGAATTCTGTTGTTATTCCATTCTTTATTATTACATTGGAATATCACATGCATGCGGATTCTGGCGTGACCTAGTTCCATTCTTTATTATTACATTCTTTATTATTACATTGGAATAACTTGTTTCATGCGAATTACACTTTGTTATTCATTGCGTGACACAGTTCCATTCTTTCTTTATTACATTGGAATATCCTATATATGCGGATTACGTATGACTGGTTCCATTCTTTATTATTATTGTTGGAATATCACATGCATGCATGCGGATTTCGCATGACACTGGTTCCATTCTTTATTATTACATTGGGAATAACTTTGTATGCATGTGATTATCGCATGCATGGTGAATTCTTACATTATTCCATTCTTTATTATTACATTGGAATAACTTTTATCATGTGGATTACGCATGCATGGTGAATGATCCTTCGTATTCATTCTTTATTAAATTGTGGAAATGATGCATCTCGTGGATTCTGCATGGCGGGTGAAAATCCATTTGCGAGTTTAAGTATATTCTATTATACTCGTATGAGATATCATTTCTTTTGTACTAAATCATGGAATATCATTTTCTTTGGTATTTTTTTTATGAGTTACTATTTATGGGTTACTATTCACCGGTTACTATTCACTCTAGTATTATTCACTTTCGGGTATTTGGGGCACTTTTAGGTGTGGATTACTATTCACGAGTTACTTATTCACCCAATTACTATTCACCCGAATATTATTCACGAATATTATTCCTTCGGGTATTTGGGGTACTTTTTCATTTAGGGGTACTATTCACGAAGTCTTATTCGAAGTACTATTCATAGGGTATTATTATTGGGGTCTATTTACAGAAAAATATATTCTTTTACTGTCCAAATTATTTTTGGTACATGAATATTATTCTTGAATTTTACTCCAAAGCGATATCGTGTTGACAATTTGGATATTTTTAAACTCTGGATAAATTTAAAGTCTTTAATATTTATCCTTGATTTCGTTTGATTAATGCTTATATCATTATCATCATCCTCATCTTTGGCTTATATTATGATGAAAGTATATCTTTGGCTTACGTGCAAAGATGGTATTTATTGATTATTAGTTTTCTGATTTGTATATCTTTGGCTTACGTGCAAAGATGAATGATTGATTATTAGTTTTCTGTTGTATATCTTTGGCTTACGTGCAAAGATGGGTATTGATTATTAGTTTCTGAGTTGTATATCTTTGGCTACGTGCAAAGATGGATTTATTGATTATTAGTTTTCTGATTGTATATCTTTGGCTTACGTGCAAAGATGAACTATTGATTGATGAGTATCTTTTGGCTTATGTGCATAGATGAGGCTATTTATTGGTATGATTATGACCGGGGATCATTCGGTATAATCATGACCCGTAATATTATAGATGATGTGGTAAAAGTCCTCATTGGCGTAGTGCATTGATGGGCGATTATTGGTATGATTATAAATAGGGATTATTCGGTATAATCATGACCATTGATGATTACATGAATATCCTTGGCGTAGTGCGGGGATGATTCGATGATGTGGATTATTTATTAAAATTTGAGTCTCGGTGATAAAATATTGATTATACACTTTTAATTAAGTAAAGATAGTAGATATCATGCTCTACTTGACTCTTCTAAAAATACGGTTGTATGTCTTTGGCTTTGTAGTGCAAAGATGAATTGTTAATGAATATCTTTGGTAGTAGTGCAAAGATGAATTTATTAGTATGATTATGGCGAGAATTGTGATTTGGTATAACCATGATTTTTGATGTTTTAGGTGAAGATAGGTGATGAAAATTATCTTCGTCACAGGTGCGAAGAGAATTTAGAATCACAATTATGATTATGAGTTATTCATATGATTGTGGGCGAGGAATTGTTGATTGATGTTACGAGGATAAAACATTATTGGTGGACTTTTAACATGGAGAAGATAATAGATCGATGGTCTATTTGACTCTTCTAATGGATTGCTCGTTCATTTATGACTATGGTTGAAAAGTTTTATCATCTACCATATGTTCTAAATCTACGATTTATTCTTGATGAAGGCTATTGATGATGTAAATTATCTTTAGTCATGATATTCTTTTCTTGGGCTAGTTGTGCTCACCCTTTTTGCTTCACAATTCCTTTCGGGTAATAAGTGTGTATTTGAAGTCGGCCGGGGTATGAGGAGAATAGAGCGGTGAATTATATAAATTTGTTGAGGTTCTCCTTAAATAGTATGGAAATAATTTTATTGAGAACTTTAGATAAGTGTGTGTCGTATTGTATCGTCATTTGATATTTAATTTTGGTGGCAAGAATAGGGTGAGGTGAACCCAACTTTGGAAGGTGTTTTGCCACTATCATACAAGATGTCTAATAATGACATACAACCTCGTGTTATCATAAGGCGGGGTTGTGCACATCCACTTCTTTGAGTATATCTACGAGCACTACTATATGATCTTGGAGTTTGGTTGAAATATAATTTTCAATTTGCAGAGCGGTGGAGATAGTTATATGTCGAGAGAAGACTCACCATTGGAAAAGAACATGATAGTAATCTTCTCGTTTTTCTTTGGGGTCTATTAGATTGACCAAGGATAATTTTGTGGACATATGATATCTATCATAACCTTGATGCATGGCCTCCCATTATACGAAGGTTTTCTTGAGCACTTCCCAAAGATTTTAATTTCTAAAATAGTTTTTTATTTGTACTTTTATGTAAAAAGTACCATTGTAAGGTTGTGGTCGAGGCACCATGAGAGTTACATACATTTGTATTAAAACTCATAGGTTTAAGCTGTGGTAAGTAATACTACGACAATTCAACAGTTGTATAAATGAAGTTTATATTTGATTTTTATAGTATGATATCTGGCAACTCAGAATGGGTCGTGTGGACCTATTTTGGGGGCGTCACAAATGGTATAAGTGGTTAGGGATATGGTCGCTGGCGGAGATATGTGTCTTGAACTAGGAGGGGAGAGACGAGTAATATACTTCGCTAGTGTGTGACTTACCTAAGCTGAAATTGTTTACTTGATAAGTTGACAAATTGTGATATGTCAATTAACCTTTATTTTGAAGATATATTTTAGAATGATATCTAAAATACAGGAGATGAGCAATGGGAAAATCATGTTACAGAGGAAATAACCGGGAAGGTACAATCCAAAAAGGAAGCAAGGTATTCTCGTCTCTTTGAACTATCAGGCACATAAATTTCGAGGGCAAAATTTCATAAGGAGGGGAGATTGTGAGACCCCGAATTTTATGAAATGAAAGTATTCAATTTTCTTATAATTATTCTATTTAGTAAATGGTTAAATTGATAAAAGCTAAAGTTAAGGGTGATATTTGAAAATTTTGCGAAGTATGCAAGATGTTATAAAATATTCGTTGTGTCGGGGAATATTCGATTGGTCGAGGAATATTCATTTTAACAGGGAATATTTGTACGACGACATAATCATTGGTGGACCCCACAACGGAAGTATTGTCGTAGTTAGAAAATGATAGAATTATCTTTTCATAAAAATAACGGCGAAAGTGTTACCGTTAAAACTGTTGAACTACTAGGTAGTAAAAGTATGCGATGTACGTGTGGTTGCGTAGTAGCACACGGTATTGATTATTGATGCTTACGTAAGAAGTCACTTCGGTTATACTCAATTATTGCTACGATAATTCTTTGCATCATATATCTCATATTATTGATTCAATTATTGTCACAGTATCATCTGTATAATATGTTATATTATTAAATCAATAATTGAGGATGACAAAGTTATTGATATTATTATTTGCAATATTGATAATGTCTAGAAGTTACATCGAGGAGAGGTTATATAATCTAATTGTTATGCTTGATAGGAGAAATCCTTATCGAAAAGCCCCCTCTTTCCTAGGAACGACCTGATTGTTAAATATTGTGAGTTATAATATTAATGATGAATAAGTTCGTGTTGATTAAAAATGAAATTGATAATTCCATTGTGTGGGAATTATTAGTGTTAGTGGAAATCGACATTTATTTTGATAATAATTAATGTCTGGAGGTTATATTGACCAATCGTGTAATTAATCGGATAAATGAGCAATTAATTTCTATTAATTCACTTGCTTATAACTATGTGTTCACATGCGTGTACTATTGATTCACATGATTTACTATTAGGGGAGTTGGATCAAGTTTGATAATACTAGCATGACTAAGTTAAAAATGGAGGTATAGTTGAAGTTACTATACTATAATTATTTTTTTCACATGTTTAGAACTATTGAGTCACATGATTTACTATTGATTCACATGATTTACTATTAGGGAAGGTGGTGCAAGTTTGATAATACTTGCATGACTAAATTAAAAATGAAGGAAAAGATGAGGGTATTATACTGTAATATTTCGAGCCCCAAAATGTGCAATTATGGAAACTATATTTTCTTATAAATAGAAGCTCATTCCTTCATTATTTTTCACCAATTCACTATGTCTCATAAGAGCAATTATTATAGAGAAATTCTAGAGAAAGAAGCTATAGATAGAAAGAAGAAGCGAAGTCTGCTACTTCACTATATTCGATATCGATCTTCTTACGAGGTAAGGGATATTATTATTATAGTAAGGGTATTATTCTTTCGTATTCATGAAGAGAGTTATTTTCTTTCGATACTCGTAAAGGTTGTTATTTCATTCTTTATTATTATGTTGGAATAACTTTGTCATACGCCAATCACCGCATACGTGGTGAAATTCTTTTGTTATTCCATTCTTTATTATTACATTGGAATATCACATGCATGCGATCTATCGCATGCAGTGAATTCTGTTGTTATTCCATTCTTTATTATTACATTTGAAATATCACATGCATGCGGATTACGCATGACCTAGTTCCATTCTTTATTATTTTGTTGGAATAACTTATGCGTGTGGATTTCGCGTGAATTTTGGTTCCATTCGTTATTATTACATTGGAATATCCTATATATATGCGGATTACGTATGACCTTGTTCCATTCTTTATTATTACATTTGAAATACCACATGCATGCGGATTACGCATGACACAGTTCCATTCTTTATTATTACATTGGGAATAACTTATATGTCTATGATACTATCGCATGTATGGTGAATTCTTACATTATTCCATTCTTTATTATTACATTGAAATAACTTTTGTCTATATAGATTACCGCATGCATGGTGAATGATCCTTCGTATTAATTCTTTATTAAGTTATGGAAATGATCTGTCTACTTGGATTATCGCATGGCGGGTAAAAATCCATTTGCAGTTTCGTATATTCTATTATACTCGTATGAGATATCATTTCTTTTGTACTCGTCATGGAATATCATTTTCTTTGGTATTTTTTTATGAGTTACTATTCATGGGATACTATTCACCCAGTTACTATTAACTCTAGTATTATTCACTCGGGTATTCGGGACACTTTTCGTGTCAGAGTACTATTCACGGGATAATATTCACCCAAATTACTATTCACCTGAATATTATTCACTTGGGTATTTGGGGTACTTTTCATGCTGGGGTACTATTCTCGAAGTACTATTTATAGGGTACTTTTGCGGGGTACTATTCACCCGAAAAATATATTTCTTTTCTGTCCAAATTATTTTTGGTACATGAATATTATTCTTGAATTTTACTTCACAAAGCAGTATCATGATGACAATTTGGATATTTTTAAACACTGGATAAATTAAAAGTCTTTAATATTTATCCTTGATTTGATTTGATTAATGCTTATATCATTGTCAACATCCTCATGCTTATATTATGATGAAAGTCATCTTTGCCTTATCTGTAAAGATGGGTATTGATTATTAGTTTTCTGAGTTGTATATCTTTGGCTTACGTGCAAAGATGGATATGTTGATTATTAGTTTTCTGATTGTATATCTTTGGCTTACGTGCAAAGATGAATTTATTGATTATTAGTTTCTGACGGTTGTATATCTTTGGCTTACGTGCAAAGAAGAACTATTGATTGATGAGTATTTTTGGCTTATGTGCATAGATGAACTGTTTATTGGTATGATTATGACCAGGGATCATTCGGTATAATAATAACCCGTAATGTTATAGATGATGTGGTAAAAGTTCTCATTGGCCCGTAGTGCATTGATGGACAGTTATTGGTATGATTATAAATAGGGACTATTCGGTATAATCATGACCATTGATGATTACATGAATATCCTTGGTCATAGTGCAGGGATGATTCGATGATGTGGATTATTTATTAAGCTGAGTCTCAGCGATAAAATATTGATTATACACTTTTAATTTATAAAAGATAGTAGATATCATGCTCTACTTGACACTTCTAAAATACAGTTGTATGTCTTTGGCCTGTAGTGCAAAGATGAATTGTTAATGAATATCTTTGGTCGTAGTGCAAAGATGAATTTATTAGTATGATTATGAGCAGGAATTGTGATTTGGTATATCCATGATTTTTGACGTTTTAGGTGAAGATAGATGATGAAAATTATTTTCGTCCTGGATGCGAAGAGGAATTTAGAATCACATTTATGATTATGAGTTATTCATATGATTGTGGACAGGAATTGTTGATTGATGTTACAGGGATAAAACATTAATGGTGGACTTTTAACATGGAGAAGATAATAGATCTGATGGTATATTTGACTCTTCTAATGGATTGCTCGTTCCGCTGTAACTATGGTTAAAAAGTTTTATCATCTACAATATGTTCTAAATCTCTGATTTATTACTGATGAAGGCTATTGATGATGTAAATTATCTTTAGTTATGATATTCTTTACAAGGCTAGTTGTGCTCACCCTTTTTGCTTCACAATTCTTTTAGGGTAATAAGAGTGTAGCTGGGTCGAGCGGGGATAACAGGAGAATAGAACGGTGGTCTATAGCTGTTGAGGTTCTCCTTAAATAGTATGGAAATAATTTTATTGAGAACTTTAAGTGTGTCGTATTGTATACGTCATTTGATATTTAATTTTGGTGAACCGAATAGGGTAAGGTGAACCTAACTTTGGAAGGGTATTTTCCCACTATCATACCAGATGTCTAATGACATATATCCTCGTGTTATCATAAGACATGGTTGTGCACATCCACTTGATGAGTATATCTACGAGCACTACCTATATGATCTTGGAGTTTGGTTGAAATATAATCTTCAATTGCAGACAGTGGAGATAGTTATATGTCAAGAGAAGACTCACCATTGGAAAGACCATGATAGTAATCTTCTCATTTTTCTTTGGGGTCTATTTGGGTCAACCAAGGATAATTCTGTGGACATATGATATCTATCATAACCTTGACGCATGGGCTCCCATGTACGAAGGTTTCCTTAAGCACTTCCCAAAGATTTTAATTTCTAAAATAATTTTTGACTATACTTTTATGTAAAGTACAATTGTAAGGTGTTGTGGTCGAGGCACCATGAGAGTTACTTATATTTGTATTATAACTCATAGCTTATCTTTTTGTCGTATTCTGCACGACAATTCAACAGTTGTATAAATGAAGTTTATATTTGATTTTTATAGTATGATATCTGGCGACTCAGAATGGGTCGTGTGGACCTATTTTGGGGGCGTCACAAATGGTATCAGAGCTTAGGGATATAGTCCTGTAAGACCCAAACTTTTATAAATAAAGATGAATTTTCTATAAATATTATTTTTGAATATTATGGAATAATTTGATATAATGTTATAGTTGTGGGTAATATTTATAAATTTTGCAAAATATGCAAGTGGTTATATTATATTCGATTGGCTCAGAATATTCGGTTTAGCGAGAGAATATTCGTACAACGGCTCAATCATTGGTGGACCCACAATGAAATTATTATCGGATTGAGAAAAGCGACAAAAATATTTTATTAAAATAACGGCGGAAGTTTCTGGTTGATCTTTGTTGAACTACTTTCGGTAGTAAAAATGCGATGTCACGTGTGGTTGCATAGTAGCTGCACGGTATTGATTAATGATGCTTATGTGAGAAGTCACTCGGTTTTATTCCATTATTGTCGATTAATAATATAAATTATTATAGCGATAATGACGTTTTGTTTTATTCGTATTATTAACGTAATAAAAGCGAAACATCTTTATATAAAAAGAATACTTTATTAAAGTTATTCTATAAATAAAATATATTATATTTTATTTTGCATAGTGTTTTTTGCATAGTGTTGCATAGTGTTTGCATAGTAAAATGTTTTATATAAATAGAATATATTATATTTTATTTAAAAGATTTTGCTTTAAATATGAATAGTCAGTTAAAGTAAATCAATCGGATAGTTCATGGATTAATTAATATGCATTCTATTTTCCTATAAATAGAAGCTCATTCCTTCATTATTTTCTTACGAATTCACTTTGAAACTACAGAGAGAGAAACTATAGAGAGAAAGAAGAAAAGTGATACGCTACTTCACTTTGCCGATATTCGGTTCTTCTAAGGTAGGGAATATTATTTGTTTGTACCCGTAAGGGGTGTTATTCTTTTGTATTCATGAAGAGAACTTCTTTTGTTATTCCATTCTTATTTATTACATTGGAATAACTTTTGTATCCTGAGAATCCCTATACTTGGTGATCTTCTTCTTTTATTCCATTCTTCTATTATTACATTTGGAACATCACATGCATGTATTTTACAGGACTGGTTCCGTCTTTATTATTCTGTTGGAACATCACATGCATGTGTTTTACAGGACCTCGTTGCCCGATTTTTATCATTCTGTTGGAATATCCTATCATGTGTTTTACAGGATGCGGTTCCATCTTTATTATTACTGTTGGAACATCTGTCGATTGTGAATTTCACGACTTTGGTTCCGTTATTTATTATTACATTGGAATAACTTTGCTGTCATGGTCTATCGCATGCATGGTGATTTCTTTTGTTATTCCATTCTTTATTATACCCGGTTGGTTGAAACTTTGACTTCTATACTCCATGAAATTAGTAGAATATCCTTGATATTTGCGTTTCATCCGATATCTTTCATGGAAATATTCTTCTAATCATTCTTGAATTTTTACTCTACAAAGCGATATCATGTTGACGATTTGGATGTTATTAGTTCTGAATAACTTAATTCTTGAACTTGTTTTATTGAATTCTTATATCATTGTCATCATCCTCATGTATTTTTTAAAGTCATACGTGGCTTTTGTAGAGCATGGATGGACTTGGTATGATTATGACCGGGGATTATTCGGTGTAATCATGGTAGTAATGTTACAAATGATGTGGTAAAAGTCCTCGATGGGCGTAGTGCATTGATGGGACGATTGTTGGCATGATCATGACCATTAATGAATACACAATTATTCTTGGCCCGTAGTGCAGGAATAATTGTGGTCGTGATACTAAAGAATATCCTTGGCCGTAGTGCAGGGGTGATTCGATGATGTGGATTATTTATTAAAGCTGAGTCTCAGCTATAATAGTGATGAAAAACCTTTTAAATCATAAAAGATAGTAGATTTTATTTTCTACTTGACTCTTTTAATGGATTGCTTGTTCCGCTGCAGTTAAACTTGATGTTTATTATATTTTATCAGTTTAACAATGTTGAAGGCTATTGATAATTTATTCTGCATTATCTTAGTCATAATATTTCTTCTTTGGGCTAGTTGAGCTCACCCTTTCTTTCCTTTGTTTCTCTTGAGGAAATGAGAACATAAATTTGGGACGAGTCGGGGAATGGAGTAATGGTCGAGAGGATAGCATTAGTAGTCCTCACTATTACGTGAAATAGTGTGATAATAATTATAATGAGGACTCCTTTTGAGTTTGTATAATATCTAGTAGACATTATTTGTATTCAAACTCACGGTTTATATGTCGTATTATATACAGCAGTTATATTAGTAAGTTGTATTTAAATTACATACCATGTATCGACTACCCAAGATGGGTGATGTATACCTAATTTTGGGGCGTCACGGTTGGTATCGAGCTTAGGATATGATCCTGGCTAAGATGTGAGAATAGTACTAGGAGGGAGGCAGAATACCTTCGCTAGTATGACCTACCTAAGTTTATGTCTTTATTTTATTGGTCGGTCAAAATGTAAAGATAATTGTTACATGTCAATTAATCTTTTGTTTTGTGGCGATATCTGAAAATGACATCGAGAATGTTGAGAATAGCAATGGAGCCTGAGCGATCGTTGATTCACCATATATCAATAATCGAGGATAATGTGCATCGAGGCGACAATCCTCATGCAAAACAATAACCTTGACCAAATGATGAATGATCAAATGCTCGGAGGCTTTATGCAATTTATGCAACAATGAAGCGAGAGCGACTCTGCCCAAAAGCGTAGGAGGAAACACGGAAAACTCTCGGCGGTCACCGCTAAACAATTCAAGGAGCTGGGACCCACCGGAGTTTAAGGGAGAGCAAAACCACTTACGGCGGAAGCATGGATAAAGCAGATTACCAAGATATTTGATGTCTTGGGATGCTCGAGGAGCAAAGGTTCCCTTTCGCCTTTTTATGTTGCGGGAGAGGCGATTCTTGGTGGGAATCGGTAAAAGCGTACTCAACCTTACATCTTGAAGATATCTTGGGAGAAGTTCGAGGGAGGCATTCAGCGATAAATACTTTCACGAAAGTATTCGCCACATGAAGGAGGTGGAGTTTATCAAGTTGGAACAAAACAATATGACCAGTGTAGCCATGATACGAGGCAAAATTTGCGGAGTTATCACGGTTCGTCCCACTTGGTGGATAATGAAGAGAGAATGGCGCGAATGTTTTAAGAGGTTTGAAGTTGGAGATCGTCAACATCTTATTTCTCATAAAGCGTGTTTGTATTCGGATGTTGAAAATAGGGCTCGATTAGTGGAGTGCGATAACGAGTCAGCGCGAACTAAAAAGAAGCGGTGGCAAAATTATAATACCGGCGAGAGTAGTCATCGAAGCGGTGACAACAAGCGTGGAGGAATCAGCGAGCCGGATCACGGTAATCACCGGTGGTAATCGGGGCCAAAATAATAAGAATGGACATTTCAAGAAAGCGGAGATTCAACAATGATGGAAAGACGTCGACACCAAAGACCCGTTGTTAAGGAAGGAGAAAGACCACCTATCATATGCTTCAAATGCGGAGAAGAGGGACACATCGATCCGAAGCTGTGCCATCCAGTCCAAAGCATGTTATAATTGTGGAAGAGAAGGTCACTTAGCTCGATTTTGTCGTTGCCATCAAGACAAATTCAACTAGGATGGAGGCACCAAGGCCGTCCCCGAGAAAAGTCAGCCGGTAGTGCTGAGGAGGCGTTTGTTGTGACCTCCCAGAGAGCAAGGAACCCGAATGAGGTCATCACGGGTAAGCTTATCATAAACTCTAATGAAGTCTATACTTTATTTGATACCGGTTCTACCCATTCTTTTATTTCTCCTACTTGCGCTCATCGATTAAATTTGACTCCGGAGAAATTAGACTTTGACTTATCTGTGGAAACTCAGTTGGGAGAAACCTTCATTACATCCCTTTGTTTATAAGTCTTGTTTGGTTCAAATCGGTACCCTCACATTACTGTCAATCTTATTTCATTAAAAATACTTGCATTTGACGTGATTCTAGGGATTGATTGGTTAACTACTTATCATGCAAAAATTGATTGTTTTCGTAAGGTTGTTAGCTTTCATATTCCTAATCAACCTATTATGCGAATTCAAACGACCAAACCATTAAAATCAATCACGGTCATCTCAAGCCATAAAGCTATTCGTTTATTGAAAAACGGATGTCAAGCTTTCTTAGCTCATGTCATAGATTTAAACAAAAATACGTCAGTTTTGAGCGATATTTCTATTGTTAATAAATTTCCTGACGTATTCCCCGAAGAACTTCCTGGCCTACCCCCAGAGCGTGAAATTGAATTTTGTATAGACCTTGAACCCGGTACAAAACCTATTTCCAAAGCCCCATATCGAATGGCTCCTATTGAACTTCAGGAGTTAAAGACCCAACTGCAGGAATTGTTAGACATTGGCTTTATTCGTCCTAGTACTTCTCCTTGGGGTGCTCTGTTCTATTCGTGAAGAAGAAAGATGGGAGTATGCGACTTTGTATTGATTATCGGGAGTTGAATTATGTCACCATCAAAAATAGGTATCCATTGCCCGCGTATTGATGACTGTTTGACCCGATTTGAGGAGCCAAATTCTTTTCAAAGATTGATCTTCGTTAGGATATCACCAATTAAAGATTAGAACCGTGACATTCCAAAGGCGGCTTTTCAGAACTCGATGCGGGCATTATGAATTCCTAGTCATGTCCTTTGGATTGACTAATGCTCCTATTGCCTTCATGGATATGATGAACCAAGTATTCAAGGAATATTTAGATCACTTTGTGGTAGTCTTTATTGATGACATCCTTATTTATTCCAAAAGTAGTGAAGATCATGAGCAACACTTGAGGTCGACACTCCAAAAGCTTCGTGAATATAAGCTTTATGCCAAGTTGAAGAAATACGAGTTCTGGCTTGAAGAAGTAGCATTCCTTGGGCACGTGGTATCAAGTCATGGAATATCTGTTGACCCAACAAAGATTGAAGGAAGCTATTCAAAGTTGGGAACAACCTAAATCAGTGACTGAAGTACGTAGCTTTCTCGGTTTAGCTGGTTATTATCGGAGATTCGTGGAAGGATTTTCTCGAATCGCTACTCCATGAATTCGGTGACTCGAAAAAATACAAAGTTCGGTTGGAGCGAAGAATGTGAGAAGAGTTTTCAAGAACTTAAGAGGAGACTTATTTAAAGACTGTTACGACAATACCATCGGCTCGAGAGGATTTGTCATCTCTGATGATGCTTGAGCAAAGGGTTGGGATGTTTTCTCATGCAACATGGAAAAGTTATAGCTTTATGCCTCATGACAACTCAAAGAATATGAGAGGAATTATCCTACTCATGATCGGAGTTAGCATTTGTTATCTTTGCACTTAAAATTTGGAGGCATTACTTGTATGGGGAGAAAGTGGAAATCTTTACGGATCATAAAGGCCTCAAATATTTCTTCACTCAAAAGGAACTCAACATGCGACAACGACGTTGGCTTGAACTATTGAAAGATTATGATCATACCATCCAATACCATCACGAAAAGCGAGCGTGGTAGGCGGCGCATTGAGTAGAAGATCATATGCAGAAGCACGAGTGCGTTATTGTCAACGCAAAGGCCCATTTTGTGTGACTTGCAAAGGATGGAGATAGAGTTAAAGACTCGGGGACGCATGTGATGATAAGCGAATATCTGAGTAGAAGCAGGCTTTAATCGATAAAGTTAAAGTTGCTCAAGCTACTGGACTGGAGGCGATGCGTATGAGGAAGAAAGTGCAAGAGGGTGCTATGCTTGGGAAGCAAGAATCGATGAAGAAGGAATACTTGAGTCAACTCCGGACTTTGTGTTCCTAACAACCCTGATTTAAAGTATAATATCATGATGGAAGCGCACAACACACCATTTGCAATCCATCCTGGGAGTACCAAAATGTATCATGATATTCGTCATACATTTTGGTGGAGCAATAAGAAGAGAGAGATAGCGCTGTTTATCTCAAGGTGTCTAACTTGTCAACGAGTTAAAGCGGAGCATCAAGTACCAAAAGGTCCATTGCAACCACTTGAAATTCCGGAATGGAAGTGGGAACACATTACCATGGATTTCGTTATCGGTCTTCCTAAGGTTTCTCAAGGCATTGATGCGATTTGGGTCATTGTTGATAGATTGACCAAGTCTGCTCATTTCTTACCGATACGAGAAACTTATACACTTGAACGTCTTGCTCGTATGTATATAAGCAGATTGTAAGATCGCATGGTATCTTGCGGTATCCATAGTTTACGATCGAGACCCAAGATTCACTTCACGATTTTGGGTTAGTTTGCAAAAAGCTATGGAGCACAGACTTACGATTTAGCTCGGCATATCATCCTCGAGACGGACGGACAATCGGAGAGGACTATTCAAACTCTTGAAGATCTATTAAGACTCGTGTCCTTGATTTCAAGGGAGTTGGGACAAGTTCTTACCATTGGTGGAGTTTTCCTACAACAGCGGTTATCAAGCAAGTATTGGCATGGCTCCATTGAGCGTTGTATGGAAGAAAGTGTCGTTCTCGATATCTTTGGGATGAGGTGGGTGAAGCAACGTTGTTGGGACCAGGAGTTGGTACGTATGACTACGAAAAAGATTTAAACGATCCAACAACGTATAAAAACCTCACAAAATCGACAAAAGAGTTATGATGATCTTCATCGAAAGGACGTGGAATTCGATATAGGAGATCATGTGTTGTTAAGAGTTGCTCCATGGAAAGGAGTTACAAGATTTGGAAAGAGAGGAAAACTTAATCCTCGATTCATCGGTCCATTTTAATCCTCGATCGAGTAGGAAGCGTGGCCTATAGACTCGCTTCTGCCAAATATGTCTCGTGTTCATAACGTTTTCACATATCCATGTTACGTAAATATGTGAAAGACCAGAACCATATTATTGAGTTAGAAGCCGGACGAAATAGCGGAAGATTTGGACGTATGAAGAGGTTCTGTTCAAATTTTGGATAAGAAGGAACATATTCTACGCTCCAAGGTTATACCTTAAGTCAAAGTTTTGTGGAGGAACCATGATGTTGAGGAAATGACTTGGGAGTTAGAATCGAAATGGAATCAAGGTATCCTTACCTCTTCGACATACCGTGCGTACCCTAATTTCGAGGATGAAATTTCATAAGAAGGGAGGTTGTAAGACCCCGACTTTTATAAATAAAGATGAATTTTCTATAAATATTATTTTTGAATATTATGGAATAATTTGATATAATGTTATAGTTGTGGGTAATATTTATAAATTTTGCAAAATATGCAAGTGGTTATATTATATTCGATTGGTGGGAATATTCGGTTTAGCGAGGGAATATTAATACAACTGACTCAATCATTGGTGGACCCGACAATGAAATTATTGTCGGATTGAGAAAACAACAAAATATTTTATTAAAATAACGGCGGAAGTTTTCTGGGTTGATCTTGTTGAATTACTCGGTAGTAAAAGAAATGCGATGTCGTGTGGTTGCGAGTAGCACACGGTATTGATTATTGATGCTTATGTGAGAAGTCACTCGGTTTTATTCCATTATTGTCGATTAATAATATAAATTATTATAGCGATAATGACGTTTTGTTTTATTCGTATTATTAACGTAATAAAAGCGAAACATCTTTTTATATAAAAGCAGAATACTTTATTAAAGTTATTACATAAATAAAATATATTATATTTTATTTTGCATAGTGTTTTGCTGCGTAGTGTTGCATAGTGTTTGCATAGTAAAATGTTTTTATATAAATAGAATATATTATATTTTATTTAAAAGATTTTGCTTTAAATATGGACCGTCGATTAAAGTAAATCAATCTGGACCGTTCATGGATTAATTACTATGCATTCTATTTTCCTATAAATAGAAGCTCATTCCTTCATTATTTTCTTACGAATTCACTTAAACTCTAGAGAGAGAAACTATAGAGAGAAAGAAGAAAAGTATTACGCTACTTCACTTTTGCCAATATTAGGTTCTTCTAAGGTAGGGAATATTATTTATTTGTACCGTAAAGGGGTGTTATTCTTTTGTATTCATGAAGAGAACTTCTTTTGTTATTCCATTCTTATTTATTACATTGGAATAACTTTTATATCTGTGGAATCCCCTATACTTGGTGATCTTCTTCTTTTATTCCATTCCTCTATTATTACTGTTGGAACATCACATGCGTGTGTTTTACACAGGACTGGTTCCATCTTTATTATTACTGTTGGAACATCACATGCGTGTGTTTTACAGGACTGGTTCCGATTTTATCATTACATTGGAATATCCTATACATGTGTTTTTTACAGGATCTGGTTCCATCTTTATTATTACATTGGAACATCCACTGTGATTGTGAATTTCACACGACTTTGGTTCCGTTATTTATTATTACATTGGAATAACTTCACCACATGCGGTACATATCGCATGCATAGTGATTTCTTTTGTTATTCCATTCTTTATTATACCCAGTTGGTTAAAACTTTGACTTCTATACTCTATGAAATTAGTAGAATATCCTTGATATTTGTGTTTCATCCAGTATCTTTTCATGGAAATATTCTTACGATCATTCTTGAATTTTACTCTACAAAGCGATGTCATGTTGTGAGTTTGGATGTTATTAGTTCCTGAATATCTTAATTCTTGAACTTGTTTTATTGAATTCTTATATCATTGTCATCATCCTCATGTATTTTTTAAAGTCATCTGTGGCCTGTAGAGCATGGATGGACTTGGTATGATTATGACCAGGGATTATTCGGTGTAATCATGATAGTAATGTTACAAATGATGTGGTAAAAGTCCTCGATCAGTAGTAGTGCATTGATGGACGATTGTTGGCATGATCATGACCATTAATGAATACACAACTATTCTTGGCCCGTAGTGCGAGGGAATAATTGTGGTCGTGATACTAAAGAATATCCTTGTCAGCAGTAGTGCAGGGGTGATTCGATGATGTGGATTATTTATTAAAGCTGAGTCTCAACTATAACAGTGAGGAAAAACCTTTTAAATCATAAAAGATAGTAGATTTTATTTTCTACTTGACTCTTTTAATGGATTGCTTGTTCATTATGATTAAACTTGATGTTTATTATATTTTATCGGTTTAACAATGTTGAAGGCTATTGATAATTTATTCGCATTATCTTAGTCATAATATTTCTTCTTGGGCTAGTTGAGCTCACCCTTTCTTTCTTTGTTCTCTTGAAATGAGAACGCCATTTGGGGACGAGTCGGGAGCGGAGTAATGGTCAGAGGATAACATTAGTAGTCCTCACTATTACGTGAAATAGTGTGATAATAATTGTAATGAGGACTCCTTTTGAGTTTGTATAATATCTAGTAGACATTATTTGTATTCAAACTCCCGGTTTATGTAAGTATTATACCTACGAGTTATATTAGTAAGTTGTATTTAAATTACGTACCATGTATCGACTACCCAAGATGGGTGATGTATACCTAATTTTGGGAGGCCACATGGTGTTGGAGATATGAGTCTAGAATCAGGAGGGGAGGAGGAGTAATATACTTCGCTAGTGTGTGATTTACCTAAGCTGAAATTGTTTACTTGATAAGTTGACAAATTGTGATATGTCAATTAACCTTTATTTTGAAGATATATTCTAGAATGATATCTAAAATACAGAAGATGAGCAATGGAAAAATCATGATACAGAGGAAATAACCGGGAAGGTACAATCCAAAAAGGAAGCAAGGTATTCTCATCTCTTCTAACTACCAGGTACATAAATTTTGAGGGCGAAATTTCATAAGGAGGGGAGATTGTGAGACCCCGAATTTTATGAAATGAAAGTATTCAATTTTCTTATAATTATTCTATTTAGTAAATGGTTAAATTGATAAAAGCTAAAGTTAAGGGTGATATTTGAAAATTTTGCAAAGTATGCAAGTTGTTATAAAATATTCGTTGTGTCGGGGAATATTCGATTGGTCGAGGAATATTCGTTTTAACGGGGAATATTAAATGCGACAACATAATCATTAGTGGACCCCACAATGTAAGTATTATCGTAGTTAGAAAATGATAGAATTATCTTTTCATAAAAATAACGCGAAAGTATTGTTACCGTTAAAAGCTGTTGAACTACTCGGTAGTAAAAAAGTACGATGAATACGTGTGGTTGCATAGTAGCACTACAGTATTGATTATTGATGCTTACATAAGAAGTCACTCGGTTATACTCAATTATTACTACGAGAATTCTTTGCATCATATATCTCATATTATTGATTCAATTATTGTCACAGTATCATCTGTATAATATGTTATATTATTAAATCAATAATTAAGACGACAAAGTTAGTCATATTATTATTTGCAATATTGATAATGTCTAGAAGTTCTGTCAATGAGAGGTTAGATAATCTAATTGTGCGCCAATAGGAAGAAATCCTTATCGAAAGGCCCCCTCTTTCCTAGGAACGACCTGATTGTTAAATATTGTGAGTTATAATATTAATGATGAATAAGTTCGTGTTGATTAAAAATGAAATTGATAATCCCATTGTGTGGGAATTATTAGTGTTAGTAGAAATCGACATTTATTTTGATAATAATTAATGTCTGGAGGTTATATTGACCAATCGTGTAATTAACCTGATAAATAAGCAATTAATTGATATTAATTCAGTTGCTTATAACTATGTGTTCACATGCGTGTACTATTGATTCACATGATTTACTATTAGGGGAGTTGGTGCAAGTTTGATAATACTAGTATGACTAAGTTAAAAATGGAGGTATAGTTGAAGTTACTATACTATAATTATTTTTTTCACATGTTTAGAACTATTGAGTCACATGATTTACTATTGATTCACATGATTTACTATTAGGGAAGGTGGTGCAAGTTTGATAAAACTTGCATGACTAAATTAAAAATGAAGGAAAAGATGAGGTATTATTATCTTGTAATATTTGAGCCCAAAATGTGCAATTATGGAAACTATATTTTTTTATAAATAGAAGCTCATTCCTTCATTATTTTTCACCAATTAACTATGTCTCACAAGAGCAATTATTATAGAGAAATTATAGAGAGAGAAGCTATAGAGAGAAAGAAGAAACGAAGTCTGCTACTTCACTATTCCAGTATCCAGTCTTCTTCTGAGGTAAGAGATATTATTATTATAGTAAGGGGTATTATTCTTTCGTATTCATGAAGAGAGTTATTTTCTTTCAATACTCGTAAGGGTTGTTATTCCATTCTTTATTATTATGTTGGAATAACTTCGCCTATGTCAAGTACCTCATACATGGTGAAATTCTTACATTATTCCATTCTTTATTATTACATTGGAATAACTTATTCATAAGGATCTATCGCATGCCCGGTGAATTCATTGTTATTCCATTCTTTATTATTCATTTGGAATACCCTATCTCGCATTTAATTACGCATGACCTAGTTCCATTCTTTATTATTACATTGAATAACTTGTGTGGCGACCCCCAAAATAGGTATACATCACCCATTACGAGGTTGTCAATACATGGTATGTAAACAACTACAACTTTATTATTACAATAGTAAAAGCGTGAGTTTGAATACAAATATTATCTTCTAGACAATATCTATACTCAAATAAATCCTCATCACATTTATTGATACATTATTTTACAAAATGGTGAGGACTACTAAACAATTCTTTTCTAAAACCTTCATTCCATACCAGACTTCGTACTCGCTTATATTCTCGCCTCCCGAGAAGAAAAATGGAACAAAAGGAAAAGGGTGAGCTCAACTAGCCCAAGAAAGAATATTATGACTAAGATAATATACAACAAATTACCATTAGTCTTCAACAGGAAAAATCTAATAGAATACAATAGACAACAAATTTTAAATCAATATTCGCAATGAAATAATAATTCATTAGAAGAGTTAAGTAGAGAATGCAAACTACTATCTTCTATGTATGAATTTAAAAGTTCATCGTCTATCTTTTATCATCCTGTAACATCAATCAATATACATCCGAATCAAATATTCATCTTTGCACTACTCTGGCCAAAGATATTCATCGATTGGTCATGTTCATCTAAACACCTATTCATCTTTGCACTACTACCAAAGATATTCTTGAAATCATTCATCTTTGACACTCTGGGCCAAAGATATTCAATAATATCATCATTTAAGACCGAGGATGATGAAAATATTTTTAAAAAAGCGAATCAAATGGAAACAAAATGACAAGGATTAAGGATTAAGGATTCGTACTTTGTTTTATCCATGTTCAAAAAATACCTCAAAAATAATCATAGTGGTGTAAAATTCAAGAATGATCAAAACATGGATACAATCAAAGCTAGTATCCGAATAGATATTTTGGACAAAAAGAAGAAATTTCATTTTTCAAATTGAATAGTCAGATATCGTGAATAGTGTCGTATCGTGAATAGTAACTCAGACACCAAAAGATAGAAATTCCACAAAAACATCTTCACGCTTCATGAATAGTACTTTCGTGAATAGTAACTCGTGAATAGTAACTCATGAATAGTAACTCATGAATTATAACCCCGACATGAAAAAGTTCCAAATTTGATAAAAGTTCCAACCAATATTTCAAAGATAATGATATTGAAGAAATAATATCATTTGAGAAGAAATTAACATCCCTTACCTCGAAAGATTAGTACTTCTAAATTCGGAATCTAGGGTATAGTCTTTGAAGGAACTTGCACCGCCTAACAATACTCAAAGTATACTCAAAATACTCACAAGAATACATTTCGATAATATAGAGAGAAAACTTGATTTACGGTGTGATTTTCAATTCTAACCTAAGCACCCTATTTATAGGAAAACGCTTAGAACACCAAAGCGAAAATTTAATATAATATTAATATATATATTAAGATTTCTCGCCCACCTTCCTAGATCTGATCTCAGCTCATTATGCACATGTTGTAGCCCACAAAACAATCAAAAAACGTTTTTATTATTTAAAATATTTTAAACTTCCAAAAATCAATTATTTCGGAGCTTAGGAACTTCAATAATTCATAATAAATAGCCCTTCTATCAGAAAATTCGAATTTCGCGAGTTTTTATAGGAAATTCAATTCTCTACAACTTTGCAGAAGAAAGTTTTTCCAAATTCAAAACAGAAATTGACCAAAATCCACAAACGGGGGATTTTACAGGCTATAATCAAATTTCAGTCAATAAATGGGGTCCACTGACATGTTTAACATGTTTTAAACATTTATTGCAACAAAAATACTCTTCCTCCTCATATACTCATATATCCCACATTCGTTGTAAAAATATCACCATTATTATATTATTAAAATATAATAATATATTTAAAAGAATTATTTTATCAAGAAAAAGATAAAATTTCAATTTTCAACAATTGTCATATTAAAATTTTCTCCATCTATATCCATATAAAATCAATATTTTCCTCATCATATGAATCAATAATTAATTATTCACAAATAATATTACAAAATCACAATATTGACAACCAGGCAGTTCAGGAAAGAGGGGGCTTTCAATAAGAATTTCTTCTTCATCGGTGGCGCAATTAGGTGACCAAACCTCTCCTTAGATGTAACTTTCTAGACATTGCCAATAATGTTATCTAATAATATTATTCAGATAATATGAATTATTGCTTCGATAATGAAAAATCTTGTGTAATGACAATTATTGAAACAACAAAGAATATAAAATATCAACGCAAAGAATTATTAACTCAATAAAATCTTCGAGCAAGTAATTATCGTAACCATTATTGAGTAGTGCCTTCTTTACGTAAGAATCAACAATTGGTGCAATACTGGTGTGCTTCGTGTGTTTTAACCACCGGTATTTAAATGAAGATAATTGGTGAATAACTACTGTTGTTATTTTTAAACCACTTATATTTGTCGTTTTCTTCATCCAATTGCTTTTCCGTTATGGGCCCAGACACGGTCATTTTTGCCGTCGCATCGAATATTCCCAAGCAAGTATGAATATTCCACGACCAAACGAATATTCCCCGACAACAATGAATATTTTATAACCATTTGCTTATTTTGAAGTATTTGCGTATTTTACCCCTAACTATCCACATTAATCACATCAACCCTTACTATTTCAAAATAATAAATAGAGAAAATTAAATTTCATTAATAATAAGTTGGGGTCTTACAACTTGTCTGTGCAGATTACGCATGACCTGCTTCCATTCTATATTATTCTGTTGGAATATCCTATATTTGCGGATTACGCATGACCTGGTTCCATTCTTTATTATTCTCATTGAATACCACATGCATGCGGATTACGCATGACCGGGTTCCATTCTTTATTATTACATTGGGAATAACTTTCGTCTGCATGCGGTCTATCGCATGCATGGTGAATTCTTCCGTTATTCCATTCTTTATTATTCTGTTGGAATAACCTGTCTATGTTGATTACCGCATGCATGGTGAATGATCCTTCGTATTCATTCTTTATTAAGTTATGGAAATGATCTATCTACGTGGATTACCGCATGGCGGGTAAAAATCCATTTGCAGTTTCGTATATTCTATTATACTCGTATGAGATATCATTTCTTTTGTACTTGTCATGGAATATCATTTTCTTTGGTATTTTTTTTATGAGTTACTATTCATAGGATACTATTCACCCGGTTACTATTTACAATAGTATTATTCACTCGGGTATTCGGGACACTTTTTGTGTCGGAGTACTATTCACGGGTTACATGAATATCCTTGGTCGTAGTGCAGGGATGATTCGATGATGTGAATTATTTATTAAGCTGAGTCTCAGCGATAAAATATTTATTATACACTTTTAATTCGAAAAAGATAGTAGATATCATACTCTACTTGACTCTTCTAAAATGCAGTTGTATGTCTTTGGCCTGCAGTGCAAAGATGAATTGTTAATGAATATCTTTGGTCGTAGTGCAATGATGAATTTATTAGTATGATTATGAGCAGGAATTGTGATTTGGTATAACCATGATTTTTGATGTTTTAGGTGAAGATAGATGATGAAAATTATTTTCGTCCTAGGTGCGAAGAGGAATTTAGAATCACAATTATGATTATGAGTTATTCATATGATTGTGGACAGGAATTGTTGATTGATGTTACAGGGATAAAACATTATTGGTGGACTTTTAACATGGAGAAGATAATAGATCTGATGGTCTATTTGACTCTTCTAATGGATTGCTCGTTCCGCTACAACTATGGTTGAAAAGTTTTATCATCTACAATATGTTCTAAATCTCTGATTTATTACTGATGAAGGCTATTGATGATGTAAATTATATTTAGTCATGATATTCTTTACAAGGCTAGTTGTGCTCACCCTTTTTTGCTTCACAATTCCTTTCAGGTAATAAGAGTGTAGCTGGGTCGAGCGGGGGTAACAGGAGAATAGAACGGTGGTCTATAGCTGTTGAGGTTCTCCTTAAATAGTATGAAAATAATTTTATTGAGAACTTTAGATAAGTGTGTCGTATTGTATACATCATTTGATATTTAATTTTTGTGAACCGAATAGGGTGAGGTGAACCCAACTTTGGAAGAGTGTTTTGCCACTATCATACAAGATGTCTATTGACATACAACCTCGTGTTATCATAAGACAGGGTTATGCACATCCACTTGCTGAGTATATCTACGAGCACTACCTATATGCTCTTGGAGTTTGGTTGCAATATAATTTTCAATTGTAGACAATGGAGATAGTTATATGTCAAGAGAAGACTCACCATTGGAAAGAACATGATAGTAATCTTCTCATTTTTCTTTGGGGTCAATTGGGTCAACTAAGGATAATTCTGTGGACATATTATATCTATCATAACCTTGACGCATGACTTCCCATGTAAAAATGTTTCCTTGAGCACTTCCCAAAGATTTTAATTTCTAAAACAGTTTTTGACTGTACTTTTATGCAAAGTACAATTGTAAGGTGTTGTGGTCGAGGCACCATGAGAGTTACTTATATTTGTATTATAACTCATAGCTTATCTGTTGTCGTATTCTGCACGACAGTTCAACAGTTGTATAAATGAAGTTTCTATTTGATTTTTATAGTATGATATATGGTGACTCAGAATGGGTCGTGTGGACCTATTTTGAGGGCGTCACAATAAGGGTATAATTCCATAACTTCTTGTTCTTCATTTTAATTAATAATAGCATAAAGGATGATCCGGGTAATTTATTTGTGAAAAATTTTAAAATTTTTATTTTTTTTCTTCCGCTAATTTTGTAATTTAATTGCTAATTTTATTTTCATAAAACCTTACAGTGGTATCAGAGCCAAACTTTATGCGAATTAGTAATTATTTTGATTATATATATATATATGGGTATGTATTTAAAATAATTTATTGGGCATAATTTGTTGTATAAAATTTATTTTAAAAAAACAAAAAACAAAAAATGTTACAATTCCGAAAGCCTGTTATTATTCGTGAGCTTCGCTGAGCTGAATTCGTGATTTACGTTGCTGACTTATTTTTTTCAAAAAGGCGGATCATGATCATAATATATATATATATATATATATATGATATTAACAGTTAATGTATATATATAATCCGTGATTCACGTGATTCGTGACATTCGGGTTATATATATATAAATAATATTCTTAATAATTTTATAAATAAAATAAAGACTTTATTCTAATCTTGAAATTGGATTTCATGTAACTTAAAATTGCCCATTAAATGATATTCATATATATGTAGAATGATTTTATTTATTGATATATCTAATAAATGGGATTGATTATAGACTATTGACCAATGTGATTGGATTTATTTTGGTTGGATGTTCGAATGAATGAGTTTTATTAAATGGGGTCTGTGTACCTCGTCTTTTCTAGTTTTCTTCTTGATGTAAATTATATCTCTCTCATATGTACTTCTCCTTGACTGCTGATCAAGGTTTCTATTTAAATTAAATAGTTTATGTAATAGGATTAGTTAGAATTTTTTCAAAGAACCGGAGATCAAGGAGATAGGAGCGTTCAAAGACCCGTTTTGTAATGGAGCCTGGGTTTAAATGTAATAGTTATATTTAAATATTTATTCTTGCACCCTAGGGTTTGACCTTTTGGTTCACTTGGTGGCTCTAGTGAACCAAACTAGGATAAAAGTCCATAATCAATCCGGGTAGAATATAGTATTCTATATGTGCATGCTAGTATTATATATATATATATATATTATATTTTCTGCAAACATGCTTCGCATGTTTAATAATATGATGCGTATTTTATATATATATATTTGCATGCGCGCTAAACAAGATGAGACCAATACTTACAAACCCCTCAATAAATTATATTAAGTTATAACGTTCAAAGATATTTGGAATATCGAGCGTCGCCTTCTAGCATGATAAAAATAATAGAGTATTGAATATTTAATATGAGTTTGTTGTGCACACACAAGGCGAGTATTTAATATTTGAGATGTTATTTTTATTACATATGATGTTTATAAGGAATTGAACATTACCGCTTTGTTGTGCACATACAAGGGCTATATTTTTCTCTTCACTTATATGGAAATGTTGGGTATGACTTAACTTAAATCATCTTAGTTCGGATGTGCATACACTTGACCATTATGATTTAAGAGGCAAAATATAAGGAGTTACATGATGACGTAATTTACAAGATTTGTTTACCTATTTATTTATATATAGTTTGTTGTGCACACACAAGGCTATATACATTTGAAATGGGATCCTTATTTTCACTAGCAAATCTTTAATTAGATATTGCCGAACTATATTAATGAGGGTAATATAATTTGAAAAAAATAGTGAGAAATACCAATATAAAATAAGACCTAATTTATTTTGGTAAAATTAATTAATAAATAAATGTTTGCTAAAATATTGTCTATTTTACATGTAGAATTTGAAAATGTCACATTCACTAATTTCACTGCATAGCATACTTGAGGCTAACAAACTGATCGGACCAAATTACACGGACTAGTTAAGGAATCTGAGAATTGTTCTCACTGCTGAAAAGATTTCTTATGTCCTAAATTTTCCCGTACCTGCAAAAGTTGTAGAGATAGCCTCTGAGGAAAAGATTGCGACTTTTAAAATTTTGCAAGATGATGCATATGTGGCTCAATGCATCATTCTCACATCCATGAGTAACGAGCTTCAGTGTCAGCATGAAACCATGGATGCTCCTACTATGCTACTGCACCTGTAAGAGTTGTATAGTGAGCAAAGTAGGACTGCTAGATATGAAAAATCTAAGGAGCTCTTTCGATCTCGGATGACTAAGGGAACTACTGTTAAGACTCATGTCCTAAAGATGATTAATTTGATTAAACGTCTTGGACAGCTTGGGTTCATCATGGATGGGGAGTTGAGTCAAGATTTGATCTTGCAGTCACTCCTTGACACCTTCTCACAATTTGTTGTGAATTTTCACATGAATAAGTTGGACGTCAGCTTGCCTGAGTTATTTAACATGTTGAAAACTACTGAAGGTCACTGCCCATCCAAGAAGAACCATATCTTAATAGTGGATGATTCTTCTAAGAAAAGGAAGAGGCCCAAGGTATCTTCTCAAAAGAAGAAATCCAAGAAGGTTAAGGGTAAGGCGAAAGTGAAGGATCAAAAGAAACCTGATCAAGCTAGCAAAGGAATTTGCTTCTATTGCAACAAGTCGGGTCACTGGAAGAGGAACTGCAAGGATTATATTGTAGAGCAAAAGCAGAAGAAGCTTAGAGAAGCTTCGAATCCTAATCAAGGTTTGTTTATGATTGAAATTAATTTTCTGAAAGTCAATCTTCTACTTAGGTATTGGATACCGGCTGTGGTTCTCACATATGTAATAATATGCAGGGACTGGTCAGAATTAGAAAGCTGAGCAAGGATGAGGTCCTCCTACAAGTAGGAAATGGAGCAAAGGTTGTTGCATTAGCTGTAGGGACTAATTGTTTAGCATTGCCTACGGGACTTATTGGATATGGATGGTTTTAACATTATAATAAAGAACAACAATTGTTCTAGTTATAATGATAATGTTTTATATGGTGTTGGTAATTTGCGAAATGGACTTTATATACTTGACTTGCATAAAAATACACTTCAAATTGAACAAACTAAGAAAAGGAAAAGAGATGATGTAAATTATACCTTCATGTGGCACTATAGACTCGGTCATATTAATGAAACAAGATTATCCAAGTTGCATAAAGATGGGCTCTTAGAGCTATCTAATTACGAATTATATCCAACTTGTGAATCTTATCTCATGGGCAGCATGACTAAATCTCCTTTTAGTGGAAAAGGAGAAAGATTACTCACTGATGATCACTCAGGATTTGGATATGTGTATTTAATGAAAGACAAATCTGAATTATTTGAAAAGTTCAAAGAGTTTAGAAGTGAGGTAGAGAAGAAAACTGGCAAGATTATTAAGATTCTTCGATAAGATTGAGGAGGTGAATACTTAAGCAGTGAGTTTCTCAATTGTCTCAAAAATGGTATAATCTAACAATGGACTCCACCAGGGACGCCACAGCTAAATGGTGTATTTGAAAGGAGAAATCAAACACTGTTGGACATGGTTCGTTCCATAATGAGTTTTACCGATATTCCAGTGTTATTCTGGGGATATGCCCTAAAAGCGGCTACATATCTACTAAAAAAGGTTTCCTCAAAATCCATCCCTAAGACTCCATATGAGATGTGGACAGGGAGGAAACCTAGTTTTAAGCATATTTAGATTTGGGGATGTCCAGCTTATGTGAAAAGATTTCTGAATGATAAGCTTGGGACAAGATGTGATAAGTGTACTTTTGTGGGATATCCTAAAGAAAGTTTAGGATATTATTTCTACAATCCTATTGAACAAAAGGCGTTTGTTTCCAAACATGTTGCCTTCTTGGAAAAAGAGTTTATCCTTGAAGGGGCCAGTGGGAGGAAAATAGATATTGAAGAAATTCAAGAACTACAAACCACTACAGATCAAATGGATGAACCTATCCAAGTAGAGATACCTTCTGTACAACACCCTATTCTTAAATCTGGAAGAGTACCGAAGATACCTGATAGTTATGGATTTGTCATAGAAGATGACAATGAGGTACGCATCATAGATGATGATGATCCATTAAATTACGAACAGGCTATGAGTAGTAATGATTCGGAGAAGTGGCAAAAAGCCATGGAATCCAAAATGGACTCCATGTATGAAAACCAAGTATGGACTTTGGTTTCACCTCCTGAAGGTATTAAACCTATTGGGTGTAAATAAGTCTTTAAAAGAAAGACTGGAGCAGACGACAAAGTAGAGACCTATAAGGCCCGACTGGTCGCAAAGGGTTTCAAACAAAGACAAGGAGTTGACTATGATGAAACCTTCTCACCAGTAGCGATGCTCAAGTTCATTCAGATTTTGCTTGCGATTGTAGCTTACCACGACTACAAAATCTGGCAAATGGGAGTGAAAACGGACTTCCTCAATGGGAAACTTGAGGAGGATGTGTATATAACACAGCCAGAGAGATTTGTTCCAACGGTTGGAACAAATCAAGTTTGTAAGCTACAACGATCCATTTATGGATTAAAGCAAGCTTCTCGTAGGTGGAATATCCGTTTTGATGAGACAATCAAAGAGTTTGATTTTATCAAAAATGAGGATGAACCATGTGTGTACAAGAAGGTTAGTGGGAGCACTATTTTATTCCTTATATTATATGTTGATGATATATTACTGATAGGGAATGATATTCTTATGCTTCAATCGATTAAAATTTGGTTATCTAAACACTTCTCCATGAAGGACTTGGGTGAAGCATCCTATATTTTGGGGATAAAGATTTATAGAGATAGATCTAAAAGGATGCTTGGCTTATCCCAAAGAACGTACATTGACTCGATGCTAAAGAAGATTCCAAAAGAGGTCTCATGCCGATAAGCCATGGAATACATCTCTCCAAGAAACAGGCCCCAAAGACACCTGAGGAAAGAAACTGTATGAGTAAGATTCCTTATGCTTCAGTAATAAGATCTATCATGTACTGTATTATATGTACTAGACCGGATGTCACTCATGCACTTAGTTTAACAAGCAGATATTAGTTTAATCCAGGAGAAGAACACTGGAAGGCAGTCAAAAATATCCTAAAGTACTTAAGAAGAACTAAGGATATGTTTCTTGTCTACGTTGGGTCTGAATTGAAACTAGAGGGCTTTACGGACTCAAGTTTTCAAATGGACCAAGATGATAGTAAATCCATTTCGGGGTATGTGTTTACCTTGAACGGTGGCGCAGTGAGTTAGAAGAGTTCCAAATAACAAATAGTTGTTGATTCAGTGATAGAGGCAGAGTACATAGCTGCAAGTGAAGCTGCAAAGGAGGCTATTTGGATGAAGAAGTTCATTACCAAACTTGGTGTGGTTCCTAGCATTAGAGGACCAATACATTTATTCTATGACAACACCGGAGCTGTTGTGCAGGCTAAGGAACCCAGGTCTCATCAGAAATCCAAACACGTGTTGCGGCGATTTTATTTGATCAGAGAAATCATTAAAAGAGGAGATGTTACCCTGGAGTGTGTGGACTCTCAAGTCAATATTGTAGATCTATTTACTAAAGCGTTAACACAACAATAGTTTGATCGTCACTTAGAGAAGATGGGTATAAGATACCACGACGATTGGTTTTAATGCAAGTGGGAGATTGAAAGTAATATGCATACAAGCCAATCATGTATGATGATAAAGCATATACTTTGTAATCAATCTTATTTATTTATTAATAAAAAAATTAATTATTAAAGGCATTTATTATCTACATTGTACTATTTTAATAATATGTGATAAACTCATAGTTTTAAGTAATGATTTTAAAATCATAATGAGATCATGCTAATGAGATTTAAATTCTTAGATAGCTTAAAACTAAAATGTTCTCAATCAATGGATTACTAAAAAGGGGATTAGTGAATCTGGATAGATTGGTACATACGTTGCTTGCTCATTAGATGAGGATGATTGAACTCATAATCATTTGTGTGGAGACACAAAAGCAAGTATGTAGGTGCTTATTGGAGAATAAGTTCACTGAACGTGACTCGCTAAGGAATACCTAATAGAGTTTTACTTGTCTGTCAATAGGAATTCTTGTAGTTATAGTACGTCAAATGATCCTTAGACTTGAGATCATCATAGTATCTTATATATAATGAATTACACTTTGACTTATTCCTTAAGACTCTTAGAGTATATCAAAGGGTATGCTTGGGTGTAATAAGTTATATATGGAGATAATGAATGATTAATAAAGAATCTACCACTTCTAGTAAAAGAAGAGAAATGTCCTATGTGATTCGATAAATGACAACCCAAGAATCTTGGCCAATGTGGAATGAAATTAGAAAGTAGTTTATAATTTGCATTCATTAGGAGTTGTGGATTTAGGAATCGAAATACATATAATTAAATAAAATAAGACTTGACAAAGAATTCCATGTCTTATATTTAATTGGGACATTGTATTGTGGAAGGATTGAATTATGACGGTAACTATTTACTCAAAGGTTCTTTTATGATTAATGTTGAAATCTATATTATCCGGAAAGTCGTTGATCGCTAGGGAGGCTTATCCTATTGTAGAATAAATATTATTTATTTAAATAAATTAATAGTTTAATTTATTTATTTAAATAAGATTAGAATCGTTCTAATTGATTTATTCACAACCGGTTTAATATGGAGAACCTAAAGGGTCACATAATAAAAGGAAGAATAATTGTTTAGGAAGTTAATGGCATAATCATAATAATATGTTAAGTATATTTAATTTAATCTATGATGATAGAATAAATTAAATAGCTTAATATTTATTATTTAATATTTTGGAAATATTAAATATAAATTAATAAGATGAGTCTTATTAATATTATTACAATTATTATTATTTTAATTTCTAAAAGAGTAGGAATTAATTTATTATAAGTACTCTCATTTATTCATAATAGGATTAGGAGGCAAAACTAGTTAAAGGAGTTTAATTAATTATCCCTAATAAGATTAAAGAGCCCAATTATTTAAAGGAGTTTAATTAAATAAATAATATCTTATTTTAATTAAATAGGGTTACCTGATATCTTTATAAGAAAAGTCTTATATCAGATATCAAATATATGTGATTCAAAAAGTTGGAGAGTATGCCCCTTTTTCTATAGAGATAGGAAAAACTAGGGTTTGAGCCAATACACCCTTCTTCTTAAAAATTCTTCTTCCTTGGTGGATCACCTGTAGAGGTCATACACTTGGGTGGCTAACATTAATCAAAGGAATGAATCTACCCGGAGATTCAAGGAGATCGTGGAGAAGTAGGAGTTGAACTCGTACCAGTAGAAGCTCGTATCGATAATGGTATGATTCCATAACTTCTTATTCTTCGTTTTAATGAATAATATGCATAAAGGATGATCTGGATAATTGGTTTGTGAAAATTTTTAAAATCTGATTCTATTTTGCTTTCGCTAATTTTTCATTTTGATTGCTACTTTGATTTTCACAAAACCTTATAGAAGCAAACTCCTTTGCTATCCATATCAGTTTTATTCTTATTGTCCTTTGTTTTTGCCTTTCTTTATACCTTCTTTGAATTAATATTCTTTTTAGAAGATCCTTTGGTCCTCTTCTACTTCCTGGAAGAATAATCTACCAGTAGAACTTGGTCTTTTTTGGCTGGAAAGTAACTCTCAACAGTTTTCAACATGTTAAGAAAATCAGCAAGGCTGACATCTAGCTTGTTCATGTGAGAAAATTCACAATAATTGTGAGAAGGATTCTGTGAATGACTACAAGATCAAATCTTGGCTCAACTCTCCATCCATGATAAAATATTGTTTTCCTAATTATTTAATCAAATTGATCATTTTAGGACATATGTCTATACTGCAGTGTCATCGATCATTTTAGATCGGAAGAGCTTCTTAGTTATCTAATATCTAGCAGCCCTACTTTCCTCACCATTCAACTCTTTGAAGTGCAGGAGTATAGTAGGAGTATCCATAGTTTCATGGTTAGGCTAAAGCTCGTTACTCATGGATGTGAGCATGACGCATTGAGCCAACTGTGCATCATCTTGTCACTTTCTAAAAGTAACAATCTCTTCCTTAGAGGCATTGTCTGCAATCATTGCAGGGATTGGCGTATTAAGGACATAAGATAACTTTTCAATCGTGAGAATTATTCTCAAATTCCTTAACCAATCCGTTTAATTCGGTCAGGTTAGTTAGCATCCAATATGATTTCCGTAGTAATAGTAAATTAGATATTTATAAAATTCTGTAAATGAATTTGTAATTTAATAACATTATAACACATATTCATTTTATTAATTAACATAATAAATTAGGTCTTGTTTTAAATTGATATCTCCCACTATTTTCATCAAACTATATTACCCTCAATATCTTCGACAAATCTAATTAAAGATTTGCTAGTGAGAATAAGGATCACATTTCAAATGTATATAGCTTTGTGGTGACACAACAAACTATATATAAATATATAGGTAGACAACTATTGTCAATTACATCACCATATAAATCTTTGTATTTTTTCTCTTAGATTATTTTGATCAAGTGGTGACACATCCGAATAAAAATTATCCAAGTTAAATCCAACCTAGCACTTCCATATATTTAAAGAAAAATATATTGTCCTTCTAGTGGCACAATAAAATAACATCGTTCAATTTCTTTCTAAGCATTAAATGTGATAAAACAATACCTCGAAAAATTAAGATAAGTCTTGTGGTGACACAACAAACTTAAAATAATTAACTGATACTCTATCATTTTATCATGCTAGAAGGTGACATTCGATATTCTAAATATCTTTGAACATTTAGAACCTAATATATTTCTTTGAGGGGTTTCGTTATTATTTGTCTTATCTTGTGTTAGCTCGCATGCACATATATATAAAACACAAGTCATATTAATTAACATGCAAAGCATGTTGTATAATATATAATATATAATATGTAATTTATATATATATAGTAAGCATGCAAATATAAAATACTATATTCTATCCGGATTGATTATGGACTTTTATTCTAGTTTAGTTTACTAGAGCCACCAAGTGAACCAAAAGGTCAAACCTAGGGTGCAAGAATTGAATTTAAATATAACTATTACATTTAAAACGGGGTTCCATTACAAATGGGTCTTCACGCGCTCCTTGCTCATTTGTCTCTAATTCTGTAAGTAATTCTAACTAATTCTATTATATAAACTATTTACAATAAATAGAAACCTTGATCAACAGTCAAGGGAAGTACATAGAAAGGAGATAGAATTTACTTTAAGAAAAGTTAGAGAAGACGAGGTACGCAGACCTCACTTATAAAACCCATTCATTCAAGCATCCATCTAAAATAAAATGCAATCACATTGGTTAATAGTCTATAATCAACCCCATTTATTATCATACATATCACCATATGCATCAATAAATAACATTCATCGCATGAATAAGAAAACCATTCCATATATGCATTGATACCATTTAATGGGCAACTAAAAAGTTTAGTAGAAATCCAATTTTGAAACTAAATAAACTGCTATATTTTAATCAAAATCAAAATCATAATAAACGATTTATTTTATTTTATCCAATTTTGAATAAAAATAATCTCCTTTATTTTTAATCAAATTCCAAATCAAAATAAACTAATTTATTTTAATTAACATGGAATCCAATTTCAAGTACAAAATAAAATCCTTTATTTTAACTTAAAATTGCTACAAAAATAAAATTTGTTGAATCCTATTCCTTATTAAAATAAACATCTTTATTTTTAAGAAAACATGGAATCATATTCCATATGTGAATAAACTCCTTTATTCTAGGAAATATGAAATCCTATTTCAAAATTGAATAAACTCCTTTATTATAGTTAATGTGGAATCCAATTACGAGTTAAAATAAAACTTTTATATTTAATCATATTCCAATTCAAAATAAACCTTTAATCATAATTAAAATAAATAAAAATAAAATAAAATATTTTCAAAATCTGGTGACAGGTGCTTCCGCGATATGATTAAATTGGGAACCAGCACAACCGTGTTGCAACACTAGAAACATTTTTTTGGGCTTGGGCGCGACTGCGCTCTAGAATGAACTGGTAGTGACGTGGTCGCGCTGCGTCGCAGACTCAGAAATTTTTTTTGTTGCCTAGAAAATCGATCCAATCGCATACCCATATACATATGGAATCATTATAATCGATAATTAGCACAAAGTTTGGCTTTGATACCACTGTTAGGTTTGTATATTGGCGCGAACATGCAATCAAATTACATAAATAGTGTGAAAGCGCGATGAAATCAAATTTTAAAATTTTTCATACAAACCAATACCATGATCATCCTTGTGCACAATTATTAATTAAATGAAAGAGATGAAGATATAGAATCCTAACCTCGTAGATCAAAGCTTCCTTGGGTAAAATATAGATACTCAAAATTTTGATTTCCTTATACTAACCTTTCAAGAAGGTAAGAGCATAATTCTTCCCCAAAGTTAACCTCGAGGAAAGACAAGACACAAGTCTACCTCAAAGACAACCCCGAGGATAGACAAGACACAAGTCTACTCCGAAGATAACCATGAGGCAATATAGGACAGAAGTCTACCCTGGAGACAACCCCGAGGATAAACGAGGCACAAGCCTTCCCTAGAAACAACCCCGAGGCAAGACAGGACACAAGTATACCCTGGAGACAACCCTGAGGATAGACCAGGCACTAGCCTTCCCCGAAGACAACCCCGAGGTAAGACCAGACAAAAGTCTTACCCAAAGACAACCCCGAGGACAGACAAGGCAAAAGCCTGCCCAGAGACAACCCCGAGGTAAAATTAGGCACCAGATCACCTCGGAGACAACCCTGAGACCAAATAAAGACCTCAGGTAACCTAGAAGATGACCTCGGGGGAAACCTAAGTGCAAGAACACTCAACGCACCACTTGTTCCTAATGGAGGGTTGTAAAGCTGAGGAAAAGGCCACTAGAAGCCTCCACAACAACTCTCGATCTATGAACTGCCTGAGACGAGTTGACGAGCTGTGGAAACCGAAAGATATCTTTCAACTATCATCTTCCCAGCATCCCGAATCAGTCAAAATTAACTTAATTTTGCAGCCTTCAACAGAACCTTTCTAAGATTTTTGGGTATAGAGCCCAACTTTCTCTAAAGAACGACCAAAGGACTTAACTGCAACCCTATGGGACCCACATGAGCCAGATGTGGGGTCCCACGGGGTTGCAGTTTAGTCATTTGGTCGTTCTTCAAAGAAAGTTGAGCTCTATACCCAAAAACCAGTTACAAGGGGGCAGCAACTTTAAAGAAAAGAAAAGAGTTAGATAATTTGCATCGAATTCTTGGATTTTTAGAGAGAGAGATAGAGCTCGGGTCTAAGCTGAAAGTAGTATGCATACAAGCTAATCATGTTTGATGATAAAGTATATACTTTGAAAACAATCTTATTCATTTATTAATAAAAGTATTTATTTACTAAAGACATTTGTGACACCCCCAAAATAGGTCCACACAACCCATTCTGAGTCTTCAAATATATGGTACAGAATCCAAATACAAACGTCATTAATACAACTGTCGTGCAAAATACGATAACACATAAGTTGTGAGTTTTAATACAAATATTATCTCGTAGACAATATCTAAACTTAAATAAATTTCTCATTACAATTATTGTCACAGTATTTTAAAAAATAGTGACAACTACTATAATAACCATCTTGGACATTACTCCACTACCCGATTAGTCCCAACTACATTCTCGCCTCATGAGAAGAATAATGGAACCAAAAGGAAAATGGTGAGCTCAACTAGTCCAGTAAAGAATATTATGACTAAGATAATGTAGAACAAATTATCTTTAGTCCTCAACAGGAAAAAATCTGATAGAATACAATAGACAACAAGTTTTAGATCAACAACTGCAAAGAAAATAACAATCCATTAGAAGAGTCAAATAGAGCATGATGTCTACTATCTTCTGTGATTTAAAATTTCATCATCAATATTTTATCCCTGTAACACCAATCAATAATTATTTCCAATCAACGAATTATCTATGCACTACGAGCCAAATATAATCGTTTGCATCACCAATGGTCATGATCATGTCATACACCTGTCCATCTATGCACTACGGGCCATAAAGGACTTTCACCACAAACCTTTATCAGTAATATTAAAGATTATGATTATACTAATACACAATTCTTGGTCATAATCATACCAATCAACAGACCATCTTTGCACTACGGGCCAAAGAGGACTTTTACCACAATATAAGCATGAGGATATGACTATGATATAAATAATTAACCAAGTGAGATCAAGGATAAATATTAGAGATTTATAATTCAATTTATCCCGAGTTTAAGAATGTCTAAATTGTCAACATGATAACTAATTATGGAGTAAAATTCAAGAATGATATTCATGTATCAAAAATAATTTGGACAGAAAAGAAAATTAAATTATGTTGTAAATAGTACTCATGAATAGTACCGTATGAATAGTTACCATGAGTAGTATCGTATGAATAGTACCCATGAATAGTACCCCGACATGAAAAGATAAAAATTTAATAAAAAGTTCAGACCAATATTCCAGTGAAATGATATTAGATGAAACGCAAACCTTAAGGAATTTTTAATCATTTCAGAAATATAGAAGCAATACTTACCATAGTAAGTTTAAATTTAAGAATATAAAATAAAATAATATTACTTTAATAATATGGAGTATGAAAGAAAATGATATTTCTTACGAGTATTGAAATAAAATAACATCCTTTACGAATATGAAATAAATAATATCCTTTACCTTAGTAGAAACAACATCTGACTTGGAATATCAAATATTATCCTGAGAAAATCTTGCACAAAAAGATACATTCAAAGTGTTCTTATACTCAAAAGAAATACTCATAATATTATAGAGGAAGAATTTTTGATATTATGATGGTGTGTTTAGGATGGAGGGTTACCCTCCTTTTATAGTGCAACACGGAGGAAAGTTTAAATAATTCTGCCTAATTTTCTTTCTCTGCCTAACTTGCCTAACTTATGCCTAACTTTTCTTTCTTTTCATTGGTTGAAGGCCCACTCTTTGGAAAAGGATTTGCAGGAGGAATGACCAACTTGGAAAGAAACTTGTTCACCTCCATCCTTTTCTCACATGCTTAAATATATATTATAATAATATTATTATTTAAACAATTGTAATATATTATGATAATATATTTGAATGAATATTTTATCGGAGAAGATAATTGTGATTCTATAGAAAAATATGCCAAACTTTAAACAAATGTTTCATGTTAAATTCCTTCATTTATATCATAATTGAACCAATATCCACCACATAATAATTATTCACAATCTATATTATAAGCTCACAATATTAACAATTATATCATTCCTAAGAAAGAGGGAGCTTTCAGATAAGGATTTATCTTTATTGACGCACAATTATATAACCTAACCCCTTTCCTCGACATAACTTTCTAGACATTGACAATATTGATAACTAATAATATTATTCAAATAATATAAAATATTGCACAGATGATACTATGACAATAATTAAATAAATAATATGAGATACTATGCAACAATTACTGTGGTAATTATTAAATACTGAGTGACTTCTTATGTAAGAATCAATAATCAGAGATACTGTGCAATATCGTGTGCTACTGTGCAACCACGCATATTACTGTACTTTTATCACTTGGTATTTCAACAGTTAACGGTAAAAGTTTTACCGTTATTTTTTTATAAAAAAGTTATTTCTGTCGCTTTCTATATCCGACAGTTATTCTGCTATGTGGTCCACCAATGATTGCGCCGTCATACGAATATTCTCCGACAAAAAGAATAATCCTCGACCAAACGAATATTTTATGAGAACTTGCTTACTTTGCAAAATTTGCACACATCACCCATAATTATAGTACTATATCAAATCAAAACCTTACTATTCAAAATAATATTTAGAGAAAATTAAATCTTTATTCATAAAAAGTTGGGGTCTTACAACCTCCCCTCCTTATAAAATTTCATCCTCAAAATTGATGTACGTACCTGGTATGTCGAAGAGGTGAGGATACATTTTTTTCATTTCAGATTATAACTCCTAGGTCATTTCCTCAATATCGTGGTTTCTCCATAAAACTTTTACTTGAGGTATAACCTTTGAGCGTAGAATTTGCTCTTTTTTATTCAAGATCTTGACAGGTACCTCTTCATACGTTAAATCTTCTGCTATCTCATATGGTTCTAATTCAATAATATAGTTCGGGTCTTTCACATATTTACGTAACATATATATGTGAAAAATGTTTTGAACACGAGACATACTTGGCGGTAAGTCGAGTCTATAAGCCACAATTACTACTCGATCAAGGATTTCAAATGGACCAATAAATCGAGGGTTGAGATTTCCTCTCTTCGTCGATACTTGCTTCTTGAATAACACTTTCTTGCACCTTCTTCTTCATATTCATCAGCTCTGGGTCTGTAGCTTGAGTAGCTTTAACTTTATCGATTAAGGTCGATTCTACTCGTATATTTGCCATCTTTATGTGGGTCCCTGGAGTCTTTAACTCAATCTCCATCCCTTGTAATTCATACAAAATGGGTCTTTATGTTAACAATATCGTATTTGTACCCGCATACGATCTTCTACTAAAAGCGTTAGCTACCACATTCACCATTTTAGGATGATATTGAATTGTATGGTCGTAATCTTTCAATAGCTTGAGCCAACAACTTTAGCGCATGTTAAGTTCCTTTAGGGTGAAGAAATATTTGAGGCTTTTGGAGTATATTAGGATGTCATCAATAAAGACAACCAGGAAATGATCCAAATATTTTTTTGACTATTCTGTTCATCATGTCCATGAATGCAACATGGGCATTGGTCAATCTTAAAGACATAATTAGAAATTCGTAATGCCTGAATTGAGTTCTGAAAGCAGTCTTTGGAATGTCATCAGTTTTAATTTTTAACTGATGATATCTGGAACGAAGATCGATCTTTGAGAAGAATTTAGCACCATGTAACTAGTCAAAATAGGTTATCAATGTGAGGTAACGGGTACCTATTTTTGATGGTGACATGGTTCAACTTCCGATAGTCAATGTAAAGTCTCATACTCCCATATTTCTTCTTTATGAATAAAATAGGAGCACCCCATAGAGATGTTTTAGGACGAATGAAACTAATGTCTAACAACTCTTGTAGTTGGGTTTTTAACTCCTGAAGTTCAATAGCAGCCATTCGATATCGGGTTTTGGAAATGGGTTTTGTATCGGGTTCAGAAAATACGTCAAGAAATTTATTAACAACAGAAATATCATTCAAATCTGATGTATTTTTTTTAAATTCGTGACATAGGCTAAGAAATCTTTACATCCGTTTTTCAATAAATGAATAGCTTTATGGCATGATATGACAATGATTGACTTAATTGGTTTAGTTGCTTGAATTCGCATAACATGTTGGTTAGGAATATGAAAACTAACGACCTTATGAAAATAATCTATTTTAGCATGATAAGTAGTTAACCAATCAATCCCTAAAATCACATTAAATACAAGTATTTTCAAAGAGAAAAGATCAACAGGTAATGTGAGGGTGCCAATTTGAATCAAATAAGATTTATAAACAGTGGATGTAATGAAGATTTCTCCTAATGGAGTTTCAAAAGATAAGTCAAAGTGTAATTTCTCAGGGGTCAAGTTCAAATGTTGAGCACATGCAGATGAAATAAAAGAATGGGTAGAACTAGTATCTAATAAGGTATAGACTTCGCAAGAGTTTATGATTATCGTACCCGTGATAACTTTGTTCGGATTCCTCGGTTTTTGGAAAGTCACGAAAAATGCTTTCCCCTAAACCACCGACTTTGACTTGTCTGGGATAGCCTTTGGTGTCACCATCGCAGTTGGACTTGACTTCGCTGCATTACAAAATTAAGCTAAGTGACATTCTTTTCTGAAATTATAACACACTTTGGGTTGTTGCGTACAGTTTTGGACTGATGTGTCCCTCTTGTCCGCATTTGTAGCATACAACTGGTGGTAGTTCTCCTTCCTTAGAAATGGGTGTTGGTGCTACAGCCGATGTCTTTCCATTGTCATTGTTAAATCTTCTTTTCATAAAGTTATTCCCGCTTAGTTCACCTCTCCTATTATCTTGGTCATGATTATGACCGAAGTAGTTACCATTTCTGGCATGATAATTTCCTCCACGATGGTTATCATTGTTTCGATGGCTGTTGCCACTGGTACGATTATTATCGTGTTGTTGGTCATTGTCCTTTGGTTGAAAAATCTCATTATCTCGCTCCAATAATTGAGCTCTATTCACAACATCTGAATTCAAACACAGTTTATGAGAAATGAGGTATTGACGAATTTTAGGTTTCAAACCTCTTGGAAACATTGGTGTTATTTGATCCTCATTATCCACCAAATGGGATGCTAACTGGGATAACTCCACAAACTTGGCCTTATATTGTGATAGAGTCATATTGTTATGTTCCAGTTTGATGAATTCCACCTCCTTCATATGACGAATACTTTCTAGAAAGTACTTGTCGTTGAATAATTCCTGGAACTTCTCCTAAGACATCTTAAGTACGGAAAGATGAGTATGTTTTATAGATTCCCACCAGTAATTTGCCTCTCCATGCAACATAAAGTGGCGAAGGGAGCCTTTTGTTCTTCTGTGCATCCTAGGACATCAAATATCTTGGTGATCTGCTTAATCCATGCTTCTGCCTTAAGTAGCTCTGGTTTTCCCAGAAACATCGGTGGTCCTATCTCCTTGAATTGCTTAGCAGTGACCAGCCATGAGTTACCACTGTTTCCACCTGCATTTTGAACAGAAGTTTCTCTCGTTTGGTGTTGCATGAATTGTAGGAAGCTCCTAAACATCCCATCGTTCAACGTTTGGTCGGTGTTGTAGTTTACAAGAGGATTATTACCTTCCTAATGCACATTATCATGGTTATTGATTAACAGAGTCTTAACGGTCTCATGTGCTCCGTTTCTTATCTCAAATACTTCTACAAAACAAGGGTTAATTAAAGAAATTGACATGACACGTATTATCTTTATATTCCGACCAACCAATTAAATAACAAATAAGCTTAGGTAGGAAACACTAGCGAAGGATTTACTTGTCTCTACCCTCCCAGTTCTAATCTCAGATCTCCACTAGAGATCATATCCCTAAACTCTGATATCAACTGTGACACCCCCAAAATAGGTCCACACAACCCATTCTAAGTCATCAAATACGTGGTACAAAATCCAAATACAAACTTCATTAATACAGCTGTCGTGCAAAATACGACAACACATAAGCTGTGAGTTTTAATACAAATATTATCTCGTAGACAATATCCAAACTCAAATAAAGTTCTCATTACAATTATTGTCACACTATTTTACAAAATAGTGACAACTACTATAATAACCATCTTGGACCATTACTCCGCTCCCCGACTAGTCCCAACTACATTCTCGCCTCCTGAGAAGAACAATGGAACCAAAGGGAAAATGGTGAGCTCAAGTAGCCCAATAAAGAATATTATGACTAAGATAATATAGAACAAATTATCCTTAGTCCTCAACTGGGAAAAATCTGATAGAATACAATAGACAACAAGTTTTAGATCAACAACTGCAACTAAAATAGCAATCCATTAGAAGAGTCAAGTAGAGCATGATGTCTACTATCTTCTATGATTTAAAATTTCATCATAAATATTTTATCCCTATAACACCAATCAATAATTATTTCCAATCAACGAATTATTTATGCACTACAGGCCAAAGATAATCGTTTTCATCACCAGTGGTCATGATCATGTCATACTCTTGTCCATCTATGCACTATGGGTCAAACAGGACTTTCACCACAAACCTTTATCTATAAAATTAAAGGTTATGATTATACTAATACACAATTCTTGGTCATAATTATACCAATTAACAATCCATGTTTGCACTACGGGCCAAAGATGACTTTCACCACAATATAGGCATGAGGATGATGAAAATGATATAAAGAATCAAACAAGTGAGATCAAGGATAAATATTAGAGATTTATATATCAATTTATCCCGAGTTCAAGAATATCCAAATTATCAACATGATAACTAATTGTGGAGTAAAATTCAAGAATGATATTCATGTATCAAAAATAATTTGTAAAGAAAAGAAAATTAAATTCTATTGTGAATAGTACTCATGAATAGTACCATATGAATAGTACCTGTAGACACTTGAAATTTTCTGCACACCTGTTATTAACATTGCAGGAAGGCAGATTCGTCTTTCAGAGATAACCCTGGAAGACAGCTCATATCCATTTCGAATACTACCAGAAGTTCAGTCTCAACCCCGGAACACACACTGGGAGTATTAATTCCAACCTTGAATATAACCCCAAGTTTCATCCTTGGAGATAACCCTAAGGAATGTTGTTGCAGTTCCGGCGATAACTCCGGAAATGCTAGTTTCAAATGCATGCTATCAGCTTCAATCTCATACCTCCTGCCGAGGCACTCATTCCAAAGACCCAGAGCTAACACTGGGAAGATAGTCACACTTAAAGATGACCTTGGGAAATTCAAACACTTGCAACATTCCAATCTCAGATGTAACCCTGAGCAACGTCTGCTATTAGCCCAAACCGGAGATAACCCCGGTGAGGGGAAAAGTTGTCATCTTGCCACCTCAACCCCTGCGCACCGTCTCAACATTTCATACATACATTTCAACACAACAATTTCCCATAAGAGCCAAGGAGTTCCAATCCCGAGTGACTATTATGTGTGGCAGCACACCGGATAGAATTTGAAGCTTGAAGAACATGGGTATGGTCCCCTCTTCCTGACTTCGTACAACCTCTAATCCCATTTCATTGCGTAACTCTCGACAAAAGCAGTCCGAAGAAGGTCTTGTACACCTCGTTCGGATGCTCGGATTGAAGTTCTACAAGTTTGAGCGAACATCACAGTGCACGAGTGCACGTACTTCGAGACACCGGGACCCGCGGAGCCCGGGGCACCCCAGGTAGCCGCAGGTACACTTGCAACTCCCAGCTCTATAAATAGAGAGCTTAGGGTGGCCATTTATAAGAGAAAAAGAGGCGAGAAAGCCCTGTCCAATTTGCTCTGTACACACCCCATATTGAGCACTTTCTCATTTTAAACACATGTTAGCTCACATATAGCTATATTTTACCAGCGGGAGCTGAGTATTTATCCATCTAGAGTCATAGAAGCTTGCCTTGGCAGCCCACTATAAGCCTTCTCACACTTTATAAAGCCTTTCTCTTAATCTTTGCACACACTATTCTTCACATTGAGAGTCGTGTTGTGTGTGTATGCCCGAACTTCGATCCGTGGTTTTCATTTTTTGTCTGTATATATATACTTATATATGTATATATTTATATATGGACTAACATTATCGAGTTATGCCTCGATTGAGCCTAGACTTATGTCCGGAGCGCGTTTACTTTTTATATATATATATATATACTATTTATTGACTACATCGATGAGCACAGATTATACATCCGGAGCGTTTACTACTTTTATATATATATATATATATACTTGTATATATGAACTGTTGTTTAATTACATTCGATGAGCACGGATTTTATATCCGGTCGTTTCTCGCTTTATATATATATATATATATATATATATATATATATATATATATATATCAACAAATCATTTGAAATGATAAAAAGCAATGGGATTGAGAAATATCCTATGCATTTACCGCTTTTATATATATGTATATATATATATATACATTTCTGTCAGGCCTGGAGTTTACTTTGAGGCCTTTTACTGCTTTATTTACATTTAGTCCCGCCTAAAGTTTACTTCGTGACGGTTGATATTCTTTACTACTTTCTTTACATTTAGTCCCGCCAAGAGTTTACTTTGTGGCGGTTGATCATCTTTTACGGCTTTATTTACTTTTTTGATCCCCCATAGAGGTGTTTCGTGGTGGTTGATCATGTCCATATATATATATATATATATATATCGCTTTTATATATTTATATTTTCGATCCCCCGTGGAGATGCTTCGTGGTAGTTAATCATGTCTGTATATATATATTTACAGCTTTTATATATATAACTGCTTACTGCTTTTCATATAAACTGCAACATCATGTGAGCCTAGGAATCATGTGATCACAAATTCAGTCTACTGAATCTACATTAGGTTCCTGTGATGGACTTTTTCAGCTGTAAGCAGCTTGTACATTATTTACAATTTTTGAATTTCCTTAGATGGCTCATGCCCACGAGGAGTTCGGCACTGCTGTATATTATTTTCTCGAAGATGCTTCGCATCTCGAAAATAAAAGCAAAACAAGCAGAACATTTAATGATAAAATGGAAGTATGAAAAGGTCTCAATTACTATTTAGCACAGGGTTTGAAAAACCTCTTTTATAAAACTTCATTTCTATATCCTGTTTAAAACTGAATTTTTCTACAAATTCAAACCCTTTGTATATAGGTTCGAACGAGGCCTCGCACTACTTCCAAATAAATTGCACATTGATCCACACACATATTCATATAACAGTTTCTTGAAAAGTGGCGGTCACCGTGGCAACACGGATGTTGGGGGGTGCTTAACACCTTCCCTCCATATAATAAAGCCCCCCGAACCCAAATGAATCTCAGTTTCACAGACCCGTTTAGCATTGTTACATCACTGGGTCAATGTGCAAACCTTTTCTCAATTGTGTTGGTGCAACCAGTTAAAAACACCAACTGACGACTCTTACAGTCAAATCGTCGACATTGCACATGTCGGACCTTTTTCACTTTTTTTTCAAACAAATCTCACATAACATGAGAACACCAAAAAATAAGTAACGAAAAGGGACAAATAAAAATCCCAACGTCGATAGGTGGCGACTCTGTTGGGGACTCCAGTAAGAGGTTTTAAGCCGTTACTACAAGCTTTTCAAAACTGTTATATGCTTGTGTGTGAATGTTGCATTTACATTTATGATGAATGTGTACGAATGCATTTTACTTACTGCACTGCAATTTATCTATTTGTGATATTAGTGCTTCACACATGTCATCATTTTCATGAACGGTGAGACACTTTGTATGTGAATGTATGTTGTGTGGTTCCTCCACCAAGAGGCTATCCTGTCGGTGTTTGATTACTAGACTTGTAGGGAGACTAATTCCAACGAGGCTCATGAAAGGCACCACCCAGATTCGCTCCAGTTGAAAGACCGGATTAACTTCTCGTCAAGTAGATTGCGATAATCTGGGGACCTTCATGCCAAAAAGCCGCGAAAGTAAACCTAAGATAGGTCAGCCTATGATAAACTAAACGCGGAGGAAAGTCTCTTCATGTTTTCCATTTTTCAATTACTTGTAAAAATATTTACTTGTAATTTTATTCCATATTCATCTTTATGTAATGGAAAATATGAAGAATATTTGTGCATACATGACATGTTATCAAATAACACCCATTTTTGCAAGATGATATTCCTAAAATGGATACATTATGATAGCATTTACATCATCCCTAAGACTAAACTACATAAGTCTTTTGTAGGGAAACAATTGGGCCTGTTTCCCACTCAAAATCTAAAAAGGCCACGAGCCTACATCCAATCATGTCTTCTTTTGACCAGTCTAATGCCGTTTCTCGAGAAGAATTTGACGGATTAAGTAAAAAAATTACAGATTTGGCTGTTCTGCTGAAAGAATTGCATCAGTCTACTCAGGGCCCAAAAATGGCCACACATACAAAATCCTCTATGCAAGGAGGGACGCAAGGTTTAGACAAAGAAAATCCAGAACCTCAATTGGATACGACCAACAAAGACCCTGAAAACACCCATCTCAAAGGAGATCCAGACACCGGTGATATCAGGAAGAAGGTCCTTCAAATAGAAGAAACTATACGTGCTCTCAAAGGGATTGGAACACATAGAAGTGTTTCATATGCTGACCTTTGCATATTCCCTGGTGTTCATTATCCAGCGAAATTTAAAACCCCTTACTTTGAAAAGTATGATGGATTAGGGGATCCTTACACCCATTTGAAGGTTGTCATTGGAGAACTTGGATCTTATACAGAAAACGAGAAGCTCAGAATGTAGCTGTTCCAAAAGAGTCTGACTGGAGAAGCCCGTTCATGGTATACCAGATTAGACAACTCAAAGATCCATAGCTGGGAAGAGCTAGCTCACGCCTTCCTTACTCAATACATTTTCCAATCTTAGATGGCTCCTGACCGGTATCAGATTACCAAGGTCAAGAAACAGTCCAACGAGTCTTTCAGAGAGTATGCTCAAAGGTGGAGGCACCTTGCTGCTCAAGTTATTCCTTCCATGAGAGAATCAGAAATGGTCATGACTTTCATAGACATACATGAAGCTCCGTTCTATGAGAGAGTCTTAGCTGGTATTGGCAAACCATTTTCCGAAATGATCAAACACGGAGAGATGGCTGAGATGGGATTGAAGTCCGGTAAGATTCAAGACCTAGCCACTCTTAAAGTAGTTGCTGAGCACATCCAGTCCGGATCTTATGGAAATAAGGACATGCCTATACAGAGGATGTTTCCTTGATACTACATGGACAAAAAGGTAGTTAGAACATGCCTATACAGAGGACAAACTACTCCCTTTTCCAAGCACAGTCTTCAGACCGTCCATTGCCTAAAGGTGAAGATACAAAGCGCCCTCAAACGTTCACACCCTTAGAGGACTCGCTCGAGAATATTCTTTCTTTTCTGACTACTTAGAAGAAAATCACGAGTTTTCTTCCACCAGTCAACCCTAATGAGAGGGGTTTTAATGCTACTCGGAAGTGTGTTTATCATGTCGGGGCATCTGGACATGATACTCAAGATTGTTGGGCCTTGAAACACAAGATACAAGATTTAATAAACAATGGTGAGATCGTGGTTACCAAACCAGATCAACCTCATGTGCAAGACAACCCTCTTCCTCAACACAAAGAAGAAGAGGTCAATATGATTAGTTGGAGCACTGGGCAGAGTTCCAATTTTAATGGTGAATCATCCCAGACCATCAAAGACGGTGTTGACAGATGGGATTACACAAAGTTTTAATTTGCTATGGAACAAAAGATGAAAGCTCTTTGTAAACAAATTGAATAATTGGCAGAACTGGTGACTCATCAGCATCAAGTCACACGCCAGTTAGTCTGCCAGGAGTATGCCTATCTCCTTCCTTTTGTTATAAATACTCCACCATCACCTTCAAAAAGTGAAGCTATGGAGGATAAGGTTGCAAAGAGATCAAATGCTAAAGCCCATCGGGATTTTGCCAATCAAAGGGAATTTACAAACCTGGGCCAACCTATGGAGGAGATATTTCAGATGCTAATCAACGAAGGAAGAATTACCTCCCTTCTACCTCCAATTAATCCCCGTTCAAGAAGGTTCAACTCCAATGGAGTATGTCAATATCATTCACATTCTCGCAGTCACAACACAGAAGAATGATGGGCACTCCGCCACCTTATTCAAAATCTAATTGATAGTAGTGTCCTGCAACTGGCAGACGATGACACTGTGCTACTCGAGAGTGGGAATACCTGTCCTACCAAATGGAAGGGGCTAGTAGCAGTTATAGCTGCTGAGGCTAATGAGACTGTCAGACCATTTCCTATACAAGCAATTCAACTCAAAGGAGTTGGCAATCCTTTGAAAGTGGCTACACCAGAGCCAATTTCTTTACCCTTCAGACCACATTATCCTGTTGGAATGATAGATTGACCGGGTCAAAATTTTTCATCAATTTATCGACTCAAGTGTCAAGTGTTCAACAAATGATTTCAAGTAATTGGGCTAAAGATTATTTAAGGGAGTACAATTAAGTGTTATTGGGCTGACCCAATTGGTCCATTTAATTCAATCCGCTTGCAAAGGGATGCTACACTCACGTGGGGCCTACTAAATAACATGAATCAGCAGACTTGTTAGTTGAGCATATTTAGTATGGGCATACAATCCAGGACATGCAAAGGAAATTATTTAATCATGTGGGCCGCATGAAAAGGAGTTATCATACTTAACATATTCAGCAATATGTAAAATTCAAGTGGGCTTAATTAACTTATTCAGCACCATTCACTTAACATCATCAGCACTATTCACGTGGCTTTCTCATTATTATTCCTGAAGCTTATCATGCTATCTGACTCATGGGAGAAAAAGTATTTTAGTCACGCAAATCCTAAGCGGCAAAGAATTTTTATTTTATTTGAATATTTAATTTTAAATTCTATTGTAATTAGGATTTCTTTTTAATTAGGATTTCTTTTCCAAATTGACTTCTATTTCCTTATAGCAATTAAGGTTATAGTTTATAAATTCCTATTAGAATTTGGATTATTTTGAGTAGAATAAATAGAGGTTCAAGTTGATGAAATCAAACACATTATTCATTATTCAATATATTTGTGAGGTTATTCTCTACTTTTGGTTCTTTGAAGAATTCCTAAGTATTTTCTTAGTTATTTCTTTGAGATTCAATTTGACTTATCATACAACAATTCATAGTTGTGTGTGGCGTCTTTCACCGTATCAATCGTCGATCGATTGTCTGAGATTACCGCTTCAATATAAGCGAGGGGTCAAGGTGTCGTTGGTGTCCATTCAACGCAGAATTCCGAACGTGAGCAATTGTACCAAGATTACCGTCTACATATAGGCTAGGGGTTAAGGTGTTGCATGCAATTCACCCAACAACTGTGCTAGAAACGATGGGGGCGACGACCACCTCACGCAAGCGTGTCGTGGAGTCTATCATTTGGTATCAAAGCTAAGCCTTTCTAGCAAGTTACTTATCTTTAATTTTCTGTCGAAATATATATTGTAAAAAAATATATATATAGAAAAAAAAAAGAAAAAAATTCATATTCTATTTTCATTGTGCTAACCAAACTTGTAGCACACCATCAAATCATCAAATTCCAACAAAGATTTCATACTGTTCCATCATCATCAATTCTAAAATGGAGCTATAATTTACAAATCTGAAGCATACAAGAGGAGTACAAGGCAATCGATCGGTGATTTTGTGGTATTCTGATAGTTACACCATCTATATTTTTGTTTCATGATAAGTAATTTTTGAATTGATTAGTAAAACCAAGAATTTTGCTAGGGGAATTCAAGAAGAACCTATTAGAGAGAATATTAGAGGTAAAAGGCAAGAGTGTAAGATTATTAGAGGGTAAAAGCCAAATTTGAGCGATACACGAGTGATTCATCATTATTGAAGAAATAAACACGTAAGGGAGTGTGTGAGGAAAATTTTTATCTACTAACCTTTGTTTTATAGCAAACATGTATGGCTACAATTATGAAAGTTCGTATGGGTCTCGAAGGAATACTTTCCAAGGCAATATTGATACAGAGGCATATCTGAGATGGGAGAGAAAAATGGAGCGAGAATTTAACTGTCATGATTACTCCGAGAGGAGGAAGGTCAGATGGGCAGTTTAAGAGTTCTCCAATCATACAATTATATGGTGGCAGCTTAGCAAACAAAAACACGGGGAACGTCTGTTTGAGACATGGGCAAAATTAAAAATAGCAATGAGAAAACGGTTTGCTCCAGTACAGCATGACAGGAGGGAGGAGTATACATCTCAAAGACATGTAGAGCAACCTTCAAGGCAATTTACAGTAGACAATAATAGGAGGGTTCACACAGAAGTAAACAAGGAAGATTATTGGATGCAGCTACAATATACTTCTAAGGCTCAAAAGAAACAAGATCAGCGGGGGGAGGTGGAAGAAATTATAGAATATGCAGTCCAGGGAAAGTTATTGGGTTCGAGTGTTCAAGATGAAATCCATGATCTAAAGCAAGATGGTGAACATCCGAAAGAAAGTAATCAAGGAGATGAGTTTGTAAAAGAAAATACATGTGGAAAAGATCGACAAAAAGAAATTGTTCAAAAGAATGATAATGTAAAAGAAAAAATTGAAAAGAGTGAGAATGAAAAAAAGAGAGATTGAGAAAAAATAGAATGAAAAGAGTTACCTTGAAAATAAACGAGAGAAAAACAAATGAGAGGGTGAGCATAAAGAAGAGAGAGAAGAAATATGTAACTATAAAAAAGAGAGTGAGTTGAAAAGTGAGTTATATTTTGAAAAGCCAATGACTGTACATTCGTACATGATGGCGCTTTTGAATACTAACATTAATGATTCTTCTTTGTCTAGTTTTGTTTTGTCTCTTGTACAGGTTGTTGAGGAAATACCCCGTACTATCATTCCATACCGATTAGCTGATAGTATTCCCGACAAGATGACGGAGTTACCGATGCGGGTTAGAGAGTTGGCGAAAGTGGGTATCATGAGAGAAGACATGAGTTCATGTGCTAATTATGAGATCATTTTACCTAAGAAGGATGAGACAACAAATTTGTGCATCGATTTTGAATTGGTAAACAAGTATCGTTATTCTTTTCTTTATTTAGATAATATGTTTGATAAATTGCTTAGTTCTTATGTTTTATCTACATGTGATAATAATCATGTGATGACAATGCCTAATCAAATTAGCATGAGAGATAGTGATAAATGGAAAATTGTTTTAGCATGTGAGTTATATAGGTGGTTAGTTATTTCGGTTAGACTAACTGATGCATCTAGTGTTTTCATGAGTTATTTAAAACATGTTTTGCATGCTTCCATTGGAAAATTTATTGTTAGCTATTTTGAGGGTAGAATCATTTTTATCATAAACTATGGTGGATATTTGATATTTGTTGATTTAGTTTATGATCATGATATATATTCTCATTTTCGATGTGCTTACTTGCATAAAATTAATTTTAGATTTTCCTATCCAAATATTGACTTAGGGTTTCATGTTAGTCAATTTTTACATGAATTGTCGTTAGTTGACAATGGTAGTAATCATGTTGTTTTGTTAAAGCAATCTTCATTGCATGATTTACTATCATATGGTTTTGATTCAAGAAGTGTATATCATCAAGATGGTTTGAGAGATGAGTTATTTGCATGTTTAGTTAGTTCACTTGGATTAGCTAAGGCATTGCATACTTCCATGGAATTGTTGAATTATATTTTGCATTCTTTCATGGAAAAATTTGTTATTCTCTATTTTGATGATATTCCGCTTTTTGTCAACACTTTGGAATTTTTTTTAGCATGTGTTGAGTTTGTTTTTGATCATCATCAATATGCTATTGAATTTTCAACTTATGATTGTGACCTTTTTATTTCGTTGGCGCTATTATGCGATCTTGATTGTGTTAATGTCAATGGAAGGAGAAAGGCTGGTTGTGTTTTTGCAGATTCGTGATAGGATCATATTTATCGAGGGAGACATGGATCGTGCAATTCAATTCAATCAATGCATTGAGAGTTTATAGGGAAGTGTTTTGAATATTGTTTTATTAGACTATGCATGTGATTTTGATTTATTTGATTCCTTTGTGATTAGACAAAAGGAACTTGTTGATTTGTTTTATTTTGTGTTTAATCCAGGGATTCAGGTGTATGGGTTTATGCGACGTGATGAATTTCAAAAGTTGATATTTGACCCAGGATCATTGACGTGGTTATGTTTGAAAATGATTAAGATCATAAGATTTTCGTTTGTTCCGGGAATTCGCCATTGGGAAAATCTATCACATGAAGTGTTTTTCATTTTGATATTTGATCCAGGAGGAGTTGGAACTTTTCAAATTCTTGCTTGCGTTATTGATATTGCTTATTCATTTAAATTACCAGGTGAGACTTGTGGTTATGTTTTGTTTGGTGATTCTAATTTTGTTTGTTTTGATATAGGATCAGATTTGTGGAAAAATCCTTTTCAAGGGGAGCGGATGCAAGATTTGAGGACAAATCCTTTTGAAGAGGAGGTGAATGATGACAGATTGACCGAGTCAAAATTTTTCGTTAATTTATCGACTCGAGTGTCAAGTGTTCAAAAAATGATTTCAAGTAATTAGGCTAAAGATTATTTAAGGAAGTACAATTTTAAGTGTTATTGGGCTGACCCAATTGGTCCATTTAATTTAATCCGCTTGCAAAGGGATGTTACACTCACGTGGGGCCTACTAAATAACATGAATCAGCAGACTTGTTAGTTGAGCATATTTAGTATGGGCATACAATCTAGGACATGCAAAGGAAATTATTTAATCATGTGGGCCGCATGCAAAGGAGTTATCAGACTTAACATATTCAGCAGTATGTAAAATTCAAGTGGGCTTAATTAACTTAGTCAGCACCATTCACTTAACATCATCAGCACTATTCACGTGGCTTTCTCATTATTATTCCTGAAGCTTATCATGCTATCTCACTCATGGGAGAAAAAGGATTTTAGTCACGCAAATCCTACGCGGCAAAGAATTTTTATTTTATTTGGATATTTAATTTTAAATTCTATTGTAATTAGGATTTCTTTTTAATTAGGATTTCTTTTCCAAATTGACTTCTATTTCCTTATAGCAATTAGGGTTATAGTTTATAAATTCCTATTAGAATTTGGATTGTTTTGAGTAGTATAAATAGAGGTTCAAGTTGATGAAATCAAACACATTATTCATTATTCAATATATTTGTGATGTTATTCTCTACTTTTGGTTCTTTGAAGAATTCCTAAGTATTTTCTTAGTTATTTCTTTGAGATTCAATTTGACTTATCATACAACAATTCATAGTTGTGTGTGGCGTCTTCTACCGCATCAATCGTCGATTGTACCGAGATTACCGCTTCAATATAAGCGAGGGGTCAAGGTGTCGTTGGTGTCCATTCAACGCAGAATTTTGAACATGAGCAATTATACCAAGATTACCGTCTACATATAAGCGAGGGGTTAAGGTGTTGCAAGCAATTCACCCAACAACTGTGCTAGAAACAATCGGGGCGATGACATCCTCATGTAAGCGTGCCGTGGAGTCTATCATGTTATCAGTTTACACAAAGTCCCATGGAATTATGGTGAAGCTGAAGGATCCACGTCTCATACTACTGCTACAGTGTCAAAGGAAAATCCATTGTATCTTCCTCAGAGGGTGATGAAGCCCGCCATGAAAGCAAAGGGGAAGATTCCCATGGAGAAAATTGAGAAATTCCTCCACACTATGGGCCATAATGAAGCCAAGGTGGTTCTAAGCTTAAGAGAAGCTCCACATCAGATCTCAATACTGGACTTGGTTTTCCCTTCTAAAGATCACAGTATTGAAGGTTTTGGAAGAAGTCTACTTGCCAAAATCAGTGGATGTGGAAAATTTTCAACATCTGGTTGATCACATTTTTAACAACAATGTGATATCCTTCACTGATGACGACATACCTCCCGAAGGGACCGGTCATTGCAAACCATTGCACATCGCAGTTTTGTCCTCCAGGTATATGTTAGCTAGAGTTTTGATAGATGGAGGTTCGTCTCTGTTTATCTATACTTATGCCACCTTGGTAAAGATGAACATCAATCTCAAACGGATTCGAAGTATCCATATGGTTATCAAAGCATTTGATGGATCCTGACGAAATTCTGTCGAAGAGATTGAGCTGCCAATTGAGATTGGTCCAAATACATTCAATGTATCCTTCCACGTCCTCAAGATAGATTCAGGATACAACCTGTTATTGGGGAGACCATGGATCCACATGGCTGGAGCCTTCTCTTCTACACTACATCAACAACTCAAATATATTGTCAACAATAGCCTAGTCACTGTCAATGCTGAGCTGGAATGTCCTCAATAAGGAAATCTACCAATCATCAGCTTTAATTCAGAAATTGAACCGGCCAGTTTTAATACTTTGGAAGTGAGTAACACACAATACTATCCTATTGGAGCACCACTTCCCATACCTATGATTTCTGCCGAGGTTATGTCGGCCACTCAAGAAATGATGTCATTGGGTCATCAGCCTGGACAAGGGCTTGGTAAAGATAAGGAGGGTATTAAGCACCCAATTCAAGTGTCCAGACAAATTGGGACATCCGAACTAGGCTATTCTGCCAGTTCCAATCGCAGGAATCCTCATAAGCACAAGCAGGTTCCTCAAGCTTCCGCCACACGGTAATTTTCTCTATCTGCACCTCATAAGCTGATATAGTCTCCGGTAAAGGTGCCAGCCCATGTTATGGCTATGCTGTTTCCCAAACCAGTACCATTCAAAGCAAAAGAGGTCCTGATTCCTGATCCCGAAGTGGAAGAAAAGGAGCAGAAACGTAAACATGACATCTCCTTGATGATGTCAGGCATACGCATCATTATCCATGATGAACATACAAACAGATATACCCCAGAAGATGATTGCCCAGATGTTATGGTCATCATTCGGGTAAAGGAGGACGATGACAACCCCTCAACAATTAGAGCAGCACTCCATGCATTAGTCGACGAGGGTAAAACAAGCAAAAATCCCTCTGCCCTGTAGATAACTTTAATTGATTACTTTTCTATACAGTATTAGCAGTTATTTTATCAGTACATGTTGGCACTTTTGTATGATTAAATAGTTTCATTTATTAAGTGAAAGTATATTTTGTTTCAGGACTCTGAATTTAGAAGTGCTTGTACTTACTGACGAGGTGCCTTTTCTTCACAAGGACTGTAACTTTGATGAAAAGTTTGACTCAGACTTGATGGAAATCCAAGAGGACATTGAGACACCTCAGGAGATTAAGGAATGGGTCACAGAAAAAACTTAAACCCAACCTTGATCAAACCATTTCTTTCAATCTTAGAACCTTAGAAAACCCTAAGCTAGTCTAGATTGGTTCAGACCTCACCCCAAACCAACGGAATGACATGGTTGCCCTATTAACCCAATTCCAGGATGTGTTTGCATGGTCTCACGAAAACATGGTGGGTTTATCCACTGACATTGTCCTTCATCGCCTTCCCATTAAGGAGGAATTTAAGCCAGTCAGGCAGAAGCTCAAGCGATTGAAACCTAAATGGAGTTTAAAGGTGAAAGAAGAAATTGTGAAACAATTTCAAGCTGGCATTATCATGGTGTCTACATATCGGAAGTGGATATCCAACATTGTTCCCGTGCCTAAACCAGGAGGAAAGGTGCGAGTTTGCATGGATTACCAGGATCAAAACAAAGCTTGCCTTAAAGATAGCTTTCTCATGCCCTTTATCCACATTCTCATTGACAATACTGCTCAATACGGCATATACTCCTTTGCGGATTGCTTTGCGGGGTACCATCAGATTATGGTCGCTGAGGAGGATCGTGAGAAAACTGCTTTCATCACGCCTTAGGGAACCTTCTGTTACAGACGGTGTCATTCGGCCTCATCCATGCCGAGAAAACATATCAGCGAGCCATGATGGCCCTTTTCCATAATTTAATGCATAAAGAGATAGAGATCTACGTGGATGACATCATTGTCAAGTCCCGAAGGGAGGAAGACCACTTAGACCACCTCAAAAAGCTCTTCAATAGGTTGCATAAGTACAACTTGAAGTTGAATCCAGCCAAGTGCGCATTTGGCGTTAAATCAGGCAAGTTGCTAGGTTTCCTAGTCAGCCACAAATGGATTGAGCTGGATCCTTGTTGGTTGATTTCATAATCAATGAATACGTGCAAGTATACATGGTCAATAAATAATAAAGTTATAAGAAAAGTATCATTCCCACGATGAATTATTTAATAAAAATTACCAAGTACTAACTCTTAACCAAATTAATTTTATTTAAACCACTGCAAATTATGATTTTTCAAATTAAGAAAACTAAATTAACTAATTAAACTAAATTGCTTTATAAATGAATTCAAACAAATAAAGGTTAAGACTATAATATCTCCAATTATGAACTATAAACTAATTATCCAATTATCCCAATTATTATGCCTACTGAATTGTTAACAGGAATTCTCAAATGCCAAAAGTCCTTTTCCAAGTGATCAATTGACTTCTATTTAATCCATATTAATCTTGTTATATTCCTATGCAAAACAATTGAATTAAACTCCTTCAATTCCAATTCCTTATGTGTTACATGCGGTGAACAGATATTTCCATTCAATTCATGAACCTAATTATTTGCCATGCAAATAACTAAGTCACATGTTATCATGCCCAGTTCTAACCCTAGAATTCCTCTTTCAATTCCTACTAGAGTAACAAGGTAATTACTGATCAAATAATTAATCAATAAGCATAAGACAAGATAAACAATTTACTTTGACACAAATAATTGGAATAAATTGAATAACTAATTTATAGACATAAAAGGTTCAATTAAAATCTTAATGAAAGAATTAGTTCATTGTCATTGAATTAAAATCAAGAATCCACAACTGAATTGATATTAAAAGATAAAAGTATGATAAGAGAAGAGAATAAAATATGTTGTCAACAAATCTCCATCTTTCTCAAGCTCCTGCTCTTTTTCTTCAATGGTCTCCAAGTTGCTTCAATCTTCAAAACTAATAAAAACTACGGTTTATGTTCTAATCTAATGGAGTGTATCTCTAATCTAATCTATGTAATCCCCCTTTATTTTATGCCTTATATCATGTATTTATAGATTACAAGTCCAATTTTTAGCTGAAGAACAAACCCAATCCAATTTGGAGTCAAAAAGGTGTCAAAATTCACCCCAAAATGCGTCCAAGCCTAACCAGGCCCTTCCCGGCCTTGTTGGCACTACACAAGAACACCGCCTTTGCTCCCAAAGGTTCCTAAGATCTTGAGCATAGGCTTAAAATGGGCGCCCCAGCGCTGGGGCCTTTTCTAGAAATTTTCTGCTCCGACGTCCTTTGGGAAAATTACCATAACTTCTTCGTCTGAACTCCGATTTCAATGGTTCAAGCTATTTCGGAAGGAGGAGACGTAGATCTACAACTTTCATTCTTTGAGTGTTTCAAAATAAGGTCTGGAGCAGTGCTGAAATTGGCTCTGAAGTGACTGTTATGTAAATGGCAAGCCAAAAACGTGAATCTAGTCACCCCAAATGTCGATCCAAGTAACTTTTGTCCCAAATGCTACAAAACAACGTAAAACATGCATGAATATACACAAACACTTAAAAACATCCAAAAGATTAAGCTCAAATGCACTCAATTAATGTGTATAAAACTCACTCATCAAATACCCCCAAACTTAAACCTTTACTTGTCCTCAAGCAAAAACACAAACGAGCAAAAAATAAATAAAATAACTCAACTACATGAATGCATATGCATGATCTACTTTCTCATATACCTACGAACCCAGTAATAAATTAGTATAATATATAGCAACAGGCCTCAAAGATACCATTGGTACTCAAACAATATATCCAATCAAGTTAAAATCCATAACTCTAACCAATTAGTCAATCCAAACCAGTCATCACCCATGTTGTGTGTGTGTGCTTGTTAACCATTCTAACCAACCAGAGTTCAAGATAATCACATAACAAACTTCTTAGAAGGAAAATTTCAGTTCCAATTCAATTACTTTTGTGAACATGACAACTCCGGTTAAAACTAAGCAATTACCAAGTCTAAGGGTAAATACAGGATTTATTTCTACTTTTATTCAATCACGAGGGCATTTTTGCTCTTTCTCGTGTTTTATTTATTTTTTTTATTTTTCTCACGACTGTGTAATGTCTTATTCCCTTAGGCTTTTCAGTGTTACCTTAACAAGCTTTCGACCAACGACTCCCAAGCCATTAAGACTGTTGTGTAAATGGCAAGCCAACAACGCGAATCTAGCCACCCCAAACGTCGATCCAAGTAACTTTTGTCTCAAATCCTACAAAACAACATAAAACATGCATGAATATACACAAACACTTAAAAACATCCAAAAGATTAAGCTCAAATACACTCAATTAATGTGTATAAAACTCACTCATCACACCATAAAAGGAAGAATAATTATTTAAGAAGTTAATGGCATAATCGTAATAATAAGTTAAGTATATTTAATTTAATCTATGATGATAGAATAAATTAAATAGCTTAATATTTATTATTTAATATTTTAAAAATATTAAATATAAATTAATAAGAGGAGTCTTATTATTATTATTACTATTATTATTATTTAATTTCTAAAGGAGTTTGAGAATTAATTAATAAAAGTACTTTCATATATCCTAATAAAATTAGGAGGTTAATTAATTAAAAGAGTTTAATTAATTATTCCTAATAAGATTGGAAGCCTAATTAATTAAAAGAATTTAATTAATTAAAATAAAACCCAATTCCTTAATTGTTAAGGAGGGTTGCGCACATCTATAAATAAGAGGTGTCTTATTATGGGTGAGGTGGTTGACACTTTCACAACACATGAATACGTGATTCAATTGTTGGAGAGTACACATTTTTCTATAGAGATAGAAAACTAGGGTTTTTCCAAATACCCATCTTCTTGAATCTTTCTTCTTCCTTGGTGGATCACCTTTAAAGGCCAAACACTTGGGTGGCTAACGTTGATCAAAGGAAGGAACTAAACCCGGTGGATTCAAGTTGAACGCGAAAATGATTGGAGGTGAACTTGTACTTGAGGAAGCTCGGATTTTCAAGGGTATGATTCTTGTTTTTTATCTTTTCGTTTAATTAATAATTGTGCATAAAGGATGATCCGGGTATATGGTTTGTAAAATATTAAAACTCTAATTTTTTCCATGTTTCCGCTTATTTATGCAATTGGATTGCGTTCATGAATATTACAAACCTAACACAAAGAAGATAGTGAAGAAGAAGATGATGAAATAGAAATCATAGCTGTGAGCTGTGATGGGTATAGGATAGCCAACTACAATCAGTTGTTCTCCTATCTACCCATGATGCCTTTCCACAGAGCTCAAATTCTCAACTGCTAGGAACATATGTTCTGGAGCTTCAAAGTATATCCAGCAATCTCAGTGCTAGCTCATGGATTTCCATGCAACTTCAACTTTGCCAAAAAGCTGATCACAAATGGCCCTTCTTCAAAGAATGGGCATGAGGTACAATTTATCCCAATCTTCTTCAGAAGTAATCACTGTCCACCATCATTTTTCGACCTATTTTATGAACTGCCAAGATGGTTGGAAGTAATTCTACATCCATTTAATCAATTCCTAGTTACAAAATCCCAACATTTTGTAATTGATGAACCAAATTTGCCCAACTTTACTTTGATCCAATCTCATATCATCTCTACGATTACTGACTCAAGCTCAATCGTAGAGTCACACACTCAAATCGTAGAGTCACCTCCTCATGAAGCCCGAACACCAGCCCTTCCCTCAGATATTCCTTCCTCGTCCTCAAATGAATATTTCAACCTTGATCTTGCTCTTTATACCCTGCAAGATCAATACCCTAGGGCTCCTCCTCCACACAGTTCGCAACTCATTGAACTCATCTCAGATCTGCCTACCAAAACTGAGTTGTTAGAAGCGTCCAACAAAGTGACCAAGGACATAGAAGGCAGTCTTGAAGATCACACTAAACTCGTTCAAATGAGACTGACAAATATGATCAATGCTGTCAATGCTCTCCCAGGCACTCTATGTTCTGAGCTCACAAAGAGACTTAGGGAAATCATAAAAGAGATGCTTCAGAGCATAAATGATTGCGATTAGATCCTTTCCAAGCTGCTAAAAGACATAGGGATGTTGTTCTGATCTTACAGAAGACTCGGGAATCTCAGAACAACCTTATGATGAACAGCATCACAAGTCTATAAACGGCATTGAAAGAATTTCAACAATTCTCCATGGGCCAAATGAAGCAGACCGACAATATTTTGGCCATCCTCTAACAAAGGGAAGCTCGATCTGATGCTCTCATTAAAGAGAACCGTGAAGACATTGCTCAATCCCAAAGTCAGCTCAACGAGCTTGTTCAAGGCATGACTCGCCTATCCGAAGACATTCGAACCCTTGATGCTAACATAAAGGGGGAGAATAAAGGGAGAGGAGATCAAGGTAAGGGCAGAGGCACATTCACAGCTCAATCATCAAGGAGTCCTCCTCCTCTAAAGCAGTCTCACCATCAGACTCCGAGATTTGGCCATCACACTCAACGATCTGATAAGCAGCCAATTATTATGGCTCAACCATTGAGGAGTCAAGAGCCTACTCCCAGCTCACAAGAAGTGACCACCACAGGCCTAAGAATGCCAATTGGAGATCCTGCATTCATGAATAGGCATGATCACAATGAAAGACTAAGTCAGAGTGAGCTGGAAGAAATAGTAAGGAGAGACGAACCGAGCAGGAAAAGAAGAGCTGAGGAGTACGCCAACCCTCCATGAAGCAAAAGGCCGAAGAAATAGAGATAAGTTAAAATTTAATTCCTATTGATGTAACTGAACTTAAATGTAATATATATCTTCAAACATCAATAAATTCATGTTTATTCTCTAGAAATTTTAGTTGCACACTGAAATATTAAGTCATATTTACTTTCTAGCAATTGCATCTAGAAATTGATAATCATAGCACAAATCTCATGGGTTATGTCAACATCAAATAGGGGGAGATTGTTGGGAAACTTTATATTTTGATTTGATGTTTAAAGTAAATACCCATGATTTTATGTAAAGTCCTTCAAGGAATATATGTACAAGGACTTAGTGATAGATCAAATCTGTTAATTGATCTAAGCTTTTATTGTTTATCATTCTGTAAATGAATGTATTTATGAGGAGATCAAAGATGTTAGGTTGATCTATGTCTTGAGATGTAATAGATAGGCTTCAACAAAATCGTAGTCTATTGAGCTAATCAAGATTTTGTAGAAGCCAAGGAAGAATCGTAGAGCACCAAGGATCGTAGTGTGTCTGCCTTGAAGGGCCTCTCCGAAAATCGTAGAATGGTCTAAACGATTGCCGAGCTAGTTAGAGATCGTAGTATGCTCTCAAAGACGTAGAGTCTGCAAGATAAGAAAGTGAAGATCGCAGTGTGCCAAGTCCTTAAGAGAAATCGTAGTGCTCTTATTTGCTAAGTATCGAATCAAGCGTCAAGGTTGCAAGACACCACGATCAGAATCATAGAGCATCATCTGCCTGTGTCAGAAGCATCGAGCCTTGTCCATTTGTTTTAGAGTAAATCCCAACAAATATGGAATGGTTTATAAACGTTGAAGGGCTCGTGAATCCCAATGACACAACAGTCATCTTTAGTATGTAACAAAACCCCGACTTTTATAAAATAAAAGTCTAATTTAATTTATGATTATTATTCTAAAACTGTAAAATGTTAAATTGATAAATGGTCAAAAGGACAATTAAATGGATAAGTGAGTAAATAAAAGAGGAGATATTAAACTTATAGAATGTGGTCACATGGGCGGATAAGGCTGATAAGGGAAGGATGATTGCTGATACTTCCAAGCCTTTCCCCAATTTCTTTCCTAACATTTTGCTGATTGGACCATTTATTTTGTGGGACATGAGCGAAGACTAATGGCCAAATTATTAAGCATAAGAAAGCATTCTCTTCAGCCTTCTCTTGGGAGGGGATTACTCCCGCACCAAGTTTTAAAAAAGAGAGAGAGGGAGGGAAGAGAAGTAAGAGAGAGAGAGAGAGAGAGAGAGAGAGAGAAGAGCCATCAACCCTCTCCTTCATTACATCCTCACATAGCCAATCTTCAGTAAAAGAAAAGAGAGAAAGGAAGAAAGAAAGAAAGAAAAAGATGAAACTATGGAAGCATGAAGGATGAATAAGAAATCAAAAGGTAAAACCAAAACTTTTCATCTCTTTAATTTTTCTAAGAGTTTGATTTGTTGAAAGTTGGGTTATAGGGGATCATGATGGATCCAAAGTAATAAGGAAGTATATGATAAAGATTTTATGTTTAATCCATGTCATAATAGAATTTAAGATCAAAAAGTTGGGCATATATTTGAGGATGAACAAAAGTTATGTTGACGACTTAAATCAAACTTATAAAAGTGTTGATGGTTGATTTATGTGTAAAATCCGAGGAGGAGGATCTATAGATTAAGAAGTTATGGAAATATTCTAATTTGAAAGAACAAAAAATTATTTAAATTGAAGTTGTGATGAAAGTTTTTGTAAAACATGTTAAGCGATGAAAAACTTAATCTTGGGGGACTTTGGAGCCAAATTTTGGAATAATTAATGAATCTAAAAAATTATAAAATCACGGGGGTTTTGTAGAGCATGTTATAAGCTTTTTATAGCCTCAAAAATGGACTAATTTCGATAACGGATGAAGAAGTTATGAAGATTTGAAGTATATGTGTCAAAAGTTGCAAAATCTGGAAAATTGGAGTTAAGTGCCAAAGGTCGAGCGCCTAGGCACTAGTCTCGGCACTTAGAATCTATTCTTGGGCACTTAGGCGCTAGCCCAAGGCCAAATTTGGGCGCCTAGGAGCTGGTCTAGTGTTAAGCCAAAATCTGTTCGGGCGTCCTTTAGTAAATTAGGCATAACGTTTTCATACGAACTCTGATTGAGTTGATTCAGGATGATTCAGGAAGATATCGAGTAGACCTAAAACTTTCATTCAGTATGTTTTGAGATTTGAGGTCGTTATCAAGGCCTAAAATGGTTATTTTAGGGACTGATGTGAATTCAGAGGCAATCGGAGGACGTCGAGCATGCACGTATGCAACGTGTAATATTTTCGACGATAAAGGATGTTGTTCTAAGTTGGAAAACATGAACATTATTAAATATAATGATATTATGCGATAAATAAAGACAAATTAAATGAATAATAAATTATTAGTTGGTTTATATATTATTCAGATAAATATGATTTGATGTTGATCCTTACCTTTAATAAAATTTAAAGGTATTGATTTGATTCTTACGTAAGAAGCCACTCAGTATTTTATTCAATAATTGTCATAGTAGTTATTGCACAGTGATTTATATTATTGATTCTTAATTACAAAAGAAGTCACTCAGACTTTTATTCAATAATTGTCACAGTAGTTATTGCACAGTGACTCATATTATTTGATATGATATAATTATACCAGTTGGAAGTATTGTGGGTCTATGTTAATAATTGTGAATAATTATTGAAAGATTGAAATTGTGTAAATAATTGATGAATAAAAGGTGTTGATTAAAGATAAGTATGATATACAGATGGTTGTTCAATTATTTTCTTTTTTACAAAAATAAGTTTGGCAGGACTTGCCGACACTCTACTTTTACTAAAGTAGTATGGACCAGAACTCTATTATTGAACAAATTTTATTAAAACGTGTACATGTTGGTTTAATTTTCTCTGTGGTACCATAATTTCCACTACCATTATTAAATACCTCATTTGGTTATTTTGTCAAAGCGGGTGTGCTAGCTGTTTACTAAATTTTCAGTATAAATAGGTTGCCCGGTTGAGCAACTAAAAACACACCATCACTGCACTAAAAATATAGAATTCTTTTACTACAATATTGTGATTATAATATTGTGAGTATTTTCTGTTGAGGGGAAGGTTACCTCCAAATGTAGATAAGGAATGCAAGCATTGTTTAAGTTGATCAATTTCACAGAAAGCAGAATCAAGTCACATGTTAAGGTAAGGGATATCATTATTGTGGTAAGAGGGTATCATTTTTATGGTAAAAGGAATATCATTTTCTTTCATACTCCATGTTATGGTAAGATATTATTATGCGTTTATTCAGTTTATCATTAAATAGTGAAAAGTCCTGAAAGGATTAGAATATCCTTAATAGTTTGTGATTCATCTATTATTATGTTATCAATTTAGACTCTAGATAATTAAGTTAAAAATCACTAAGATCTATGTTATCTTACTATTCTGATGATTTATGTTTATTCATTATATATATCATTGTCATCATTCTTATGCTTATATTGTGTTGAAAGTCATCTATGGCCATTAGTGCATAGATGGACTTGGTATGATTATAACCAGGGATTATTCGGTATAATCATAATCGTAATATTACAAATAATGTGGTAAAAGTCATCTTTGGCCCGTAGTGCATAGATGGGCTTGATATGATTATGACCAGGGATTATTCGGTATAATCATGACCGTAATTGAAATCACGAATATACTTGACCCGTAGTGCATGGAAAATTCGTGGTCGTGATACTATTAAGCTCAGTCTCATCATTATTGGTTTTACAGTTGTATATCTTTGGCCTGTAATGCAAAGATGGGTTGTTGGTTATTGGTTTTACAGTTGTATATCTACGGCATATAGTGCAAAGTTGGACTGTTGATTTACTTTATTATAAATATGAATTGTGATTTAATTATAATCTGTGGTGGTTCAGGTGAAGACAGGTGATGAGAGTTCTCTTTGTCTTGGGTATAACCAAGAACTGTTGATGAGTATTACAAGAATAAAATATTAACGATGGACTTTTAATCTAGGGGAGATAGTAGACATTATGTTCTACTTGATTCTTCTAATGGATTGTTGATTCCGCTGCTATTATGGTTGAAAACTTTTATCTTCTACCATATATTCTAAATATCTGAATTCTTTTGATAATTTTATTATCTTAAGTCATGATATTCTTTACTGGGCTATTTGTGCTCACCTTTTTACTTCACCACCCCTTTCAGGTAATAAAAGTGTAGCTGGGACTAGCAGAGAGAACATGGGTATAAAGTGGTGATACGAATTAGTCACAAGCCTAATCAAATTAAGAAACGGTGTGGTATAATAATTGTACTGAAAACTTAAAATGTGTGTGATATATTTTATACATCATTTGATATTTAATTTTGGTGAACAATAATAGGGTGAGGTGAATCATAATTTGGAAGCGTCAAAGGTGCACTCCATTAGAATGAGGAGAACAGAAATCTTCTTGTGTCCCTTCAAGGACTTGATATATTTGATGTTGTACTTTATATGGCCTTGTAATAATTTAAATATGAATATTGTCTTATTATATACGTAACAATATTTGTATTGAAACTCACAGTATATGAGTCATCGTATTTTGAACGACAGTTGTATTAATGAAGTTTTTTTTAGTGTATTTTCTGGCGACCCAAGATGGGTTATTTATACCTATTTTGGGGGCGTCACAGTTGGTATCAAAGCTTAGGGATACGATCCCTGGCTGAGATGTGAGACTAGAACTAGGAAGGGAGAGACGGGTAAATCCTTCGCTAGTATGACCTACTTAAGTTTATTTGTTATTTAAGTGGTCGGTCAGAATATATGGATAATATGTGGCATGTCAATTAACCCTTGTTTTGAAACTGTATTCTAGAATGATATCTGTAATATAGGAATTGAGCAATGGATGAACCATGAGACAGAGGAAGTAGCCTGTGAGCTAGAATTTGAAATTCTCATCTCTTCGAACTACCAGGTACGTAAATTTCGAGGGCGAAATTTCATAAGGTGGGGTGATTGTAAAACCCTGACTTTTATAAAATAGAAGTCTAATTTAATTTATGATTATTATTCTAAAACTGTAAAATGTTAAATTGATAAATGGTCAAAAGGACAATTAAATGGATAAGTGAGTAAATAAAAGAGGAGATATTAAACTTATAGAATGTGGTTAAATGGGTGAATAAGGCTGATAAGGGAAGGATGATTGTTGATACTTCCAAGCCTTTCCCCAATTTCTTTCCTAACATTTTGTTGATTGGACCATTTATTTTGTGGGACATGAGGGAAGAATAATGGCCAAATTATTAAGCCTAATAAAGCATTCTCTTCAGCCTTCTCTTGGGAGGCTCACGCACCAAGTTTCAGAAAAGAGAGAGAGGGAAGGAAGAGAAGGGAGAGAGAGAGAGAGAAGAGAAGAGCCATCAAAACTCTCCTTCATTACATCTTCCCATAGCCAATCTTCAGTAAAAGAAAAGAGAGAAAAGAGAAAAGAGAAAGAAAGAAAGAAAGAAAGAAGAAGATGAAACCATGGAAGCATGAAGGATGAATCAGAAATCAAAAGGTAAAATCGAATCTTTTCATCTCTTTAATTTTTCTAAGAGTTTGATTGTTGAAAGTTGGGTTATAGGGGATCATGATGGATCCAAAGTAATAAGGAAGTATATGTTAAAGATTTTATGTTTAATCCATGTCATAATAGAATTTAAGATCAAAACGTTGGGCATATGTTTGAGGATGAACAAAAGTTATGTTGAGGACTTAAATCAAACTTGTAAAAGTGTTGATGGTTGATTTATGTGTAAAATCTGGGGAGGAGGATCTATAGATTAAGAAGTTATGGAAATATTCTAATTTGACAGAACAAAAAATGATTTAAATTGAAGTTATGATGAAAGTTTTTGTAAAACATGTTAAACGATGAAAAACTTAGTCTTGGGGGACTTTGAAGCCAAATTTCGGATAATTAATGAATCTGAAAAATTATGAAATCATGGGGGTTTTGTAGAGCATGCTACAAGCTTTCCATAACCTCAAAAATGGACTAATTCCGATAACGGATGAAGAAGTTATGAAGATTTGAAGTATATGTATCAAAAATTGCAAAATCTGGAAAATTGGAGTTAAGTGCCAAAGGTCGAGTGCCTAGGCACTAGGCTCGGTGCTTAGAATCTGTTCTTGGGCACCTAGGTGCTTGCCCAATGCCAAATTTGGGCGCCTAGATGCTGGTCTAGTGTTAAGCCAAAATCTGTTTAGGCGTCCTTTAGTAAATTAGGCATAACGTTTTCATACGAACTCCGATTGAGGTGATTCAGGATGATTCAGAAAGATATCGAGTAGACCTAAAACATTAATTCTGTATGTTTTGAGATTTGAGGTCGTTATCAAGGCCTAAAATGGCCATTTTAGGGACTGATGTGCATTTAAAGGCAATCGTAGGACGTCGGCCATGCACATATGCAACGTGTAATGTTTTCAATGATAAAGGATGTTGTTCTAAGTTGTAAAATATGAACATTATTAAATATAATGATATTATACGATAAATAAAGACAAATTAAATGAATAATAAATTATTAGTTGCTTTATATGTTATTCGAGATAAATATAATTTGATGTTGATCCTTACTATTAATAAAATTTAAAGGTATTGATTTGATTCTTACGTAAGAAGCCACTCAGTATTTTATTCAATAATTGTCACAGTAGTTATTGTACAGTGATTTATATTATTGATTCTTAATTACGTAAGAAGTCACTCAGTCTTTTATTCAATAATTGTCACGAGTTGGTGACTTGTGACTCATATTATTTGATATGATATAATTATACCAATTAGAAGTATTGTGGGTCTATGTTAATAATTGTGAATAATTATTGAAAGATTAAAAATGTGTAAATAATTGATGAATAAAAGGTGTTGATTAAAGATAAGTAGATATCAGATGGTTGTTCAATTATTTTCTTTTTTACAAAAGTAAGTTTGGCAGGACTTGCCGACACTTTACTTTTACTAAAGTAGTATGGACCAGAACTCTATTATTGAACAAATTTTATTAAAACGTGTACAAGTTGGTTTAATTTTCTCTTTGGTACCATAAATTCCACTACCATTATTATATACCTCATTTGGTTATTTTGTCAAAGCGGGTGTGCTTGATGTTTACTAAATTTCAGTATAAATAGGTTGCCCGGTTGAGCAACTAAAAATACACCATCACTACACTAAAAATATAGAATTCTTTTACTACAATATTGTGATTATAATATTGTGAGTATTTTCTGTTGAGGGGAAGGTTACTCCAAGTGTAGATAAGGAATGCAAAAATTATTTAAGTTGATCAATTTCACAGAAAGCAAAATCAAGTCACATGTTAAGGTAAGGGATATCATTATTGTGGTAAGAGTGTATCATTTTTATGGTAAAAGGAATATCATTTTCTTTCATACTCTATGTTATGGTAAGATACTATTATTCGTTTATTCAGTTTATCAATAAATGGTGAAAAGTCCTGAAAGGATTAGAATATCCTTAATAGTTTGTGATTCATCTATTATTATGTTATCAATTTGGACTCTGGATAATTAAGTTGAAAATCACTAAGATCTATATTATCTTATTATTCTGATGATTTATGTTTATTCATTATATATATCATTGTCATCATTCTCATGCTTATATTGTGTTTAAAGTCATCTATGGCCATTAGTGCATAGATGGACTTGGTATGATTATAACTAGGGATTATTTGGTGTAATCATAACCGTAATGTTACAAATGATGTAGTAAAAGTCATCTTTGGCCTGTAGTGCATACATGGACTTGATATGATTATGACTAGTGATTATTCGGTATAATCATGACCGTAATTGAAAACATGAATATCCTTGTCCCGTAGTGCATGGATAATTCATGGTCGTGATACTATTAAGCTAAGTCTCATCATTATTGGTTTTACAGTTGTATATCTTTGGCATGTAGTGCAAAGTTGGAGTGTTGATTTACTTGATTATAAATATGAATTGTGATTTAATTATAATCTGTGGTGGTTCAGGTGAAGACAAGTGATGAGAGTTCTCTTTGTCTTGGGTATAACCAAGAACTGTTGATGAGTATTACAGAAATAAAATATTAACGATGGACTTTTAATCTAGGGGAGATAGTAGACATTATGTTCTACTTGATTCTTCCAATGGGTTGTTGATTCCGCTGCTATTATGGTTGAAAACTTTTATCTTCTACCATATGTTCTAAATATTTGAATTCTTTTGATAATTTTATTATCTTAAGTCATGATATTCTTTACTGGGCTATTTGTGCTCACCCTTTTACTTCACCACCCCTTTCAGGTAATAAAAATGTAGCTGGGACTAGCAGAGAGAACATGGGTATAAAGTGGTGATACGAATTAGTCACAAGCCTAATCGAATTAAGAAACGGTGTGGTATAATAATTGTACTAAAAACTAAAAATGTGTGTGACATGTTTTATACATCATTTGATATTTAATTTTGGTGAACAACAATAGGGTGAGGTGAATCATAATTTGGAAGCGTCAAAGGTGCACTCCATTAGAATGAGGAGAACAGAAATCTTCTCATGTCCCTTCAAGGACTTGATATATTTGTTGTTGTACTTTATATGGCCTTGTAATAATTTAAATATGAATATTGTCATATTATATACGTAACAATATTTGTATTGAAACTCACAGTATATGAGTAGTCGTATTTTGAACGACAGTTGTATTAATGAAGTTTTTTTTGTGTATTTTCTGGCGACCCAAGATAGGTGATGTATACCTATTTTGGGGGCGTCACACTATGGGTCAGCAGAAAACACCTTTTCAGGTGTTAGGTGAGATGGCAGTCAGCTGTGTCAGTGGGCCAGTCTGCTAATCAGAAGTTGTGCAAAAAGTTTCTATCAAAGCTCAGAAATGTCAAAAACATTTAATGCTTCAACGGATGTCTTCAACGGATACATTTCAAAGACATCTTATATACAAAGATTCAGAAGATAAAAAGAAGTAAGCAAGCATTAAACAAGAAGCTGAAGAACGCTCAACTCTAAACTCTACGATCTGAAAAAGGAAGAAAGCTTGCTTAGCTACTAAGTTCTTTCGAACAAGAGCTTAACAACAACTGAGTAGCACCAATCAAGAACTCATCAACTATCAACCAAGTGAAGTAAGAAGTTCCAAGCCAGAAGGACTTGAAGAGTTCTAAGTGAACTGTTAAGAACCAAGTCTGCTGGACTTGAAGAGTTCAAAAGTGAACTAAGAAGTGCCTAGACTGCTGGTCTAGAAGAAATCTGTGAGATTCAGAAAGTGTAAAAGATATCCTTAGTGGATTTTCTACTCGAGGATTAGAAGAGTGGATTAGGAGCTTTAAGTGCTCTGAACCACTTAAAACTGTTGTGTCTATTACATTCTTGTCATAACTGCTATAATTGTTATAACTGCTATAACTGTTATAACTACCTCACTCTCATTAACTCACCATATCTAAGAGGGAGTTCAAACAAATCTTTATTCCACTGAGTTTGAATCTTTAACAAAACTAACAAGGTATTTTGAAAAGAAAAATTTTAAATATCTATTTAACCCCCTCCCCCCCCCCCCCTCTAGATAACTATTGTGCCTCCGGGAACTAACAATAAATTATATTATGTAATATTATAATTTAATGTTAAAAGCCTTGTGTGGTAGTGGCATGATAGTAAATTGAATGAAAGGAGTAATTCACTTAAGTAAAATAGTGAATTAAGGATTATGTGTTGCATAAAGAAAATGGAAGGAATATGTTAATTTGATATTTTAAATATATTACATAGTATTGTAATATTTGAAAGATAAGTGATTAATAAAAGAAGAGGACCAATATAGTTATAAATAATTATTGGTTAGAGATGGAAGAAGTTGTCTTGGGACAATCGAATAATTATACGAATAGTGTATAATTTAAATAATTAATAGAGTAGATATTAATTATTTTAAGTGTAAAGGCTATACATATTACAAGTGTAAGGTAAGCTAGCATTGAGGTAAAGTGTGTCACACAAACTTTATATTAAAATGTGATAATGGGTTGAAAGTACCCAACTAAATTATATTTAGCCCAATTAAAATATTAATGTGGACATTATCATTAAATAGTATTACTATGTGTAATATGGAAAATGTGGGTAGTAGTAATATATAATACCTATGGCTTAAGACTACATGAAGTGTGACATTTAATTGGGACCAATGATATACAAAAATCATATGGTAAAAGTGATTAAAACATAAAGTTGATTTAAATAAGTTTTGTTATCTCATCCCATGTGATGAGATAATTAAATGTGTACCCTAAAGTATAGGAGTAAATAAAGATGTATTATTAAAATATTTATTTCTATACCAATAGGTGATTAATAGTAAAAAAGAGATATTAAATTATTAGTGATCAATGGAATTAAGTCCACACATGTTTTAAAGATTAAATTATGTGGACTAATGTACATGAATTATATTATGTGAGTACATAAATAATCTCAAATTTTCCTAATATAGTAACTATTGCACATTAAGATTACATTTTTGTGAATTAAAGTAACTAGACTAAGATTTAGTGCTGAGAATTAGCCTTGTCCCAAAATAAGTGTCATTTATCAGTACAATGTGTTAGGTTTGTAATATTCATGAAAGCAATCAAATTGCAAAATTAATGCGGAAGCGTGTAAAATCAGAGTTTAAAAATTTTACAAACCATATACCCGGATCACCCTTTATGCATAATTATTAATTAAACGAAAAGATAAAGAATAAATCATACCCTTGAAGATCGAGCTTCCTCAGGTATAAGTTCACCTCCAAATCCTTTCGCGTTCAATCTTGAATCCACCGGGTTTGGTTCCTTCCTTTGATCAACGTTAGCCACCCAAATGTTTGGCCTCTAGAGGTGATCCACCAAGGAAGAAGAAAATTCAAGAAGAAGGGTGGTTGGCTAAACCCTAGATTTTCTATCTCTATATAGAAAGGCCGTACTCTCCCAACAATTGGAATTATTACATTATGTTGAAAAAAGTCAACAACCCATACCACCCGTATAATAAGACTCCTCTTATTTATAGATGTGGGCAACCCATCTTAACAATTAAGGAATTGGGTTTTATTTAATTAATTAAATTCTTTTAATTAATTAAGCTCCCTAATCTTATTAGGGATAATTAATTAAACTCCTTTAATTAATTTTCCTTCCTAATCCAATTAGGAATAAATGAGAGTACTTATATTAAATTAATTCCTAAACTCTTTTAGAAATTAAAATAATAATAATTGTAATAATATTAATAAGACTCCTCTTATTAATTTATATTTAATATTTCTAAAATATTAAATAATAAATATTAAGCTATTTAATTTATTCTATCACCATAGATTAAATTAAATATACTTACTATATATTATTACGATTATGCCATTAACTTCTTAAATAATTATTCTTCCTTTTATGGTGTGACCCTTTAGGTTCTCCATATTAAACAGGTTGTGAATAAATCAATTAGAACAATTTAATCTTATTTAAATAAATAAATTAATCAATTAATTTATTTAAATAAATAATATTTATTCTCTGATAGGGATAAGCTTCCCTAGCGATCAACGACTTTCCGGATAATATAGATTTCAACATTAATCATTAAAGAACCTTTAAGTAAATAGTTACCGTACAATTCAATCCTTCCACCATACAATGTCCCAATTAAATATAAGACATGGAATTCTTGTCAAGTCTTATTTTATTTAATTATATGTATTTCGACTCTTAAATGCACAACTCAAATAATGCAAATTAGAAACTCCTTTCTAATTTCATTCGCCGCCAAGGACTCTTGGGTTGTCATTTATCGAATCACATAGGACATTTCTCTTCTTTTATTAGAAGTGGTAGATTCTTTATTGATCATACATTATCTCCATGTACAACTTATTATACCCAAGCATACCTTTGATATACCCTAAGGGTCTTAAGGAATAAGTCAAAGTATAACTCATCATACACAAGATACTATGATGATCTCAAGTCCAAGGATTACTTGTAGACTACTATCACTACTGAGAATTCATATTCGACAGCAAATAAAACTCCATTAGGTATTCCTTAGCGAGCCACGTTCAGTGAACTTATTCTCTAATAAGCACCTACATACTTGCTTTAGTGTCTCCACACAAATGATCATGAGATCAATCATCCTCATCCAATGAGCAAGCAACGTATGTACCAATCTATCCGGATTCACTAATCCCCAATTTAGTAATCCAATGATTGGGAACTATTTTAGTTTTAAGCTTTCTGAGAATTTAGATCTCATTAGAATGATCATCATCATTATTCTAAAAGCATTGCTTAAAACTATGGGTTTATCACATATTATAAAACAGCATCATGTAGATAATTAAAAGCCTTTAATAAATTAATACTTTTTATTAATAAATGAATAAGATTGTTACAAAGTATATGCTTTATCATCAAACATGATTGGCTTGTGTGCATACTACTTTCACAATGAACAGTAGCCTAACTCTATTGCGTGAAAATAAGTCGGTGGTTCTTCGTATAGCAGTGATGATGGTTATGGAGGATGGAAATTGGCCAACTCTTTCTTGCCCAATGATTTCTCCTAATTTCCATTGAATCAAACTATAGTGCAAGAGCTTTAACTAGGCAACCATTTCTCTTTATATAGTACCCCCATTCTCTCATTCTCTGTTGCTTGAAATGTCTGATAAGTTGCATATAGAGAGTGTAATGTTGTAATTGAGTAAGGTTGCTGAATTTGTGTTATAATCAGAAGTCTAAGGGACAATGTCGAGTCATTTAAGCTTCATAGAGGTATAATTCTTAAACCACGTTCTAAAGTTTAAGTTTGTTAATTCTTAAAAATTAGAATGAATTCTTGATAATTGGTTTGTGAATTATTATCATAATGTTATATGAGTTGGTATGTATGTTATGGATAATATATAGCTAGATTGAGCATGCTAAATGAAAGTATAATGATTGTTTGGGCTGGAATCTGTAGAAGCGAGAGGCCGTATGCTGGCTTACAGATAGGGAAGTGGTAGCAATGCCGCGCCACTTCAAAGACAAACCCAACGTGATTGCGCATGTGTGTCATCTTGAACTCCAACCACGCTATAATCTAATTTCTGAGCATGTTAGGTTGGTTTGGAAATGCACATAAATAACCCCAATACATGGGTTAAAGTTACTTTAGTTATAGTAGGCCACTATAACTTGGATTAGTTTGAGTTTTAAAGGAAACTTACAAACCTTGTTGGAAATAAACTTACTTGTATCCTGATCTTGTGAGCATGCTAGTTTGGCCTAACTAAATATGTAAAGGGATCTAACATATGATTTTAAGTTACCTTGCATATAATGAGTTGTGTTAGCTTGGTATTAATGATTTTCTAAAGAGACTTGAAGATTTTGAAAAATAAACCTTGATGAACTTTGAGTCAATTAAGTTCTGACTTTGATAGCATGTATACGAGGTTTCATTATGCATGATATAAGATTCAAAGTTATTTCATATATGTTGGATTGCCTTGAATTGGTTTAAAACGATTTCAAATGCAAACTCGGATATTTTGCAAAACAAGTTTTATGAACATAGAGTGGTTATATTTTGACCTTGTAAACGTGTGAAGAAACATGTATAAACAAGTAAGACATGTGAGTTGAAATTGCCTTGCATGATAAGTTTATTATGACATTGTTTATGGGAATAAAATTTAGAAGTTTTGAAAATAAAACTTGACAAATTTTATGTCTTTTAAGTTCCGACCTTGGGAACATGTGAATGTGGCCTAGTTATGTGCGCGGATGGATAAGGAATGTAATTTCAAGATATATTGCACATAAAAGGTTGCCAAGCTCAGTTTAGTATGTGTTTTAAAGAGAAATTTAAAAGTTTTAGAAACTAACTTTGATGAGCATTGTATTACTTGCATTATGACCTTATAAGCAAGCATGATAGAGTTGTTTATGCCTTTGAACATGAATGATATGTGCACTCAACTAGTCAAGCATGACATAAGTTATTTAAGCATGTTTTAAAAGTATGAACTATGCTATGTCTATGTAAATGAGATAGATAAATGTGAACATGCGTATTAAAGGCTTGTTAGTACTAATATAAGGTTTAAAAGCTTATAAACATTGAACCTTTGTTAAAAGAAGTTGTTAAGCCTTGTTGATGTAAATAATTCAACATAGAGCTATATAGTTCAAAACTAAATGATTTGAAATGTGGACTTGAAGAAATATCAAAACCTATGTGATGTATGTTTATAGTATGTATCAGCATGCATAGTAGGTTAGGACTAAACTGAGCAATGAAAAGCTCAAGTCTGGCTTTGGCAGGGAGTAGCGCGACCGCGCCACTCCCAAGCTTAAATGCAGTGCGGCCACGCCGTTCTTCAGAGTGACCAAGAGTAGTTTATTAACTGCATGGTCTTAAGTTATGGTTATATGTTGTCCTTAAGGACTACAAGTTATAAAACAAGATTGTTTAGATAAATATGATAGTTGAATGAGCTAGTCTCATGGTTATCCTAAGTTCAAGTAAAAATGAAACCAAGTTAGGAAATAATATTTGTTCTTATATTAAGAACGTATGAAATATATGACTGATGGGTATGAATCCATGATTATATAACTGTGTAGGAATACACGAAGTGCAGATAAGCTTTAAGTAGTTAAGTCGTAGTTGATAAACTACGAATCAGGCAAGTCTTTCAGTTCCTATTTGTTATATGAATTCTATAACTGTTAGTTGAGCTATATTTTGCTATGATAATGTTGATGTATATATATGAAATGCATATGAGATATGTATGAAAGTTGAAAGTTGATCTTTGATGATATGCTTGTGAAGTAAATCTTTATGCTTGTTATGTGAGAAGTAACATGCGTAGTAAATATTAATTGATTATGAATAATGAACTGAATATGCTATTATATGCTATGTGTTGCATTAAAACTGTTAGATTTGTTGGGCTGTCGAGCTCACCCTTGTAAATAACCACTTTTGCAGGTTAAGGACTCACGATAAAGATTTTGTGCTACTTAATTGATAGAGTTCAATAGTATTAAAGGAGATTGATTCATTTATTTAAATATATACTCTTGAACCATGTTTTGGTTCTAGGAGATGTACTTGATAGTAGTTTACAATGTGTAATACATGTTGAGTTGTTAAGTTGTACTATGTGATACATAGAGGAATTCGAATCGATATGTAAAGATTTATACAGTAATTCGAATAGAATGAATCATAACATAATTTGATTCAAGGATATGTAATTGATTCAAGTTAAGATATCAATAAAAGATTTATTTTTCAAATGAGATTGAAAAAGTTTAAATTATTCCGCATATTTATATAACATTGAATGTGATGTAATACAAGAATAGTAAATGACCAAGATTAGAAACTTATAAAAGTTTGGGGTCATTGTGCAGATCCTGGTAATGGAAAGAATTTATATTCTAAATTGTAATAAGTAAAGTTTATTCATTAAGTTATGAATGAAAAATATAAATAGTTTGACGATAGTAGTATCATGACGGACCAGATTCGTGGTTCGAAGGGACACGAATTTTGGGGCGTCACACTATTCATGGGCACTATTCAAACATACGGTACTATTCACAAGTGCTATTCACAACAGAATTTAATTTTCTTTTCTATCCAAATTATTTTTGATACATTAATATCATTCTTGAATTTTACTCCATAAAGTTATCATGTTGACAATATGGATATATTTGAACTCTGGATAAATTAAATTAGAATTCCCTAATATTTATCATTTATCTCACTTGATTGAATCTTTATATCATTGCCATCATCCTCATGCTTATATTGTACTGGAAGTCATCTTTGGCCCGTAGTACAAAGATAGACTGTTGATTGGTATGATTATGACTAGGAAGTGTGTATTGGTATAATAATAACCTTTAATGTTAAAGATAAGGTTTGTGGTGAAAGTTCTCTTTGGCCCATAGTGCAGAGATGGACAGGTGTTTGGAATGATCATGACCACTGGTGATACAAACGATTATCTTTGGCCCGTAATGCATAGATAATTCGTTGATTGGAAATAATTATTGATTGATGTTACAAGGATAAAATATTGATGATGGACTTTTAAATCATAGAAGATAGTAGACATCATGTTCTACTTGACTCTTCTAATGGATTGTTGTTTCCGCTGCAATTGTTGATATAAAACTTGTTGTCTACTGTATTCTATCAGATTTTTCCCTGTTGAGGACTAAGGATAATTTGTTTTACATTATCTTAGTCATAATATTCTTTACTGGGCTAGTTGAGCTCACCCTTTTCCTTTTTGTTCCATTGTTCTTCTTAGGAGGCGAGAATATAGTTGGGACTAGTCGGGGTGTGGAGTGATGGTTCAAGACAGTTATTATAGCAGTCCTCACTATTTTGTAAAATAGTGTATCAATAATTGTAATAAGGACTTTATTTGAGTTTGGATATTGTCTACAAGACAATATTTGTACTAAAACTCACAGCACATGAGTTGTCATATTTTGCACGACAAATGTATTAATGAAGTTTGTATTTGGTTTCTATACCATGTATTTGATGACTCAGTATGGGTTGTGTGGACCTATTTTGGGGGCGTCACATATGGCATCCCCTACGGAGAGTCTGGCTTCAGTGCATTCCATAAAGGATGTCACCAAATAGAGGCTCGGGTACCAACTCTTGTAGTTGGGTTTTTAACTCCTGAAGTTCAGTAGGAGTCATTCGATATGGAGTTTTTGAAATGGGTTTTATGCCGAGTTCAAGGTCAATACAAAATTCGATTTCACGTTCTGGGGGTAGGCCAGAAAGTTCTTCGGGGAATACGTCAGGAAATTTATTAACAATAGAAATATCATTCAAATCTGACGTATTTTTATTTAAATCTGTGACATGGGCTATGAAAGTTTGACATTCGTTTTTCAATAAACGAATGGCTTTATGGCTTGATATGACAGTGATTGACTTTAGTAGTTTGGTTTCTTGAATTCGCATAACAGGTTAGTTAGGAATATGAAAGCTAAAAACTTACGAAAACAATCAATTTTAGCCTGATGAGTAGTTAACTAGTCGATTCCTAAAATCACATCAAATGCAAGTATTTTCAAAGAGATGAGAACAACAGGTAATGTGAAAGTATCGATTTAAATCAAACAAGATTTATAAAATAGTGGATGTAATGAAGGTTTCTCCTAATGGATTTTCAACTGATAAGTCAAAGTTTAATTTCTCAAGAGTAAAGTTCAAACGTCAAGCACAATTAGGAGAAATAAAAGAGTGGGTAGAACCAGTATCGAATAAGGTATAGACTTCGCAAGAGTTTATGATTAGCTTACCCATGATCTTTTTGAGAAGTCACGACAAACGCGCTTCCTTGAACCATCGACTTTAACTTGTCCGAGACGGCCTTTGGTGCCACCATCCTAGCTGGACTAAACTTCACTGCATGACAAAATCGAGCTAAATGACCTTCCTTTCCGCAATTGAAACACACTTTGGGTTGTTGCGTACAGTTTGGATTGATGTGTCCCTCCTGTCAGCATGTATAGCATACGACCGGTGGTCGTTCTCCTTCCTTAAAAATTGGTGATGGTGCTGGTGCCAATGTCTTTCCGTCATTGTTGAATCTTGTCTTCTTAAAGTTGTTCCCACTTAGTTCACCTCTCCTATTATCTTGGCCATGATTACCCCGAAGTGGTTACCATTTCTAGCATGATAATTTCCTCCACGATGGTTATCATTATTCCGATGGTCGTTGCCACCGATACGATTATTATCGTGTTGTTATCTTTTGGTCGAACTATCTCATTATCGCACTTCAATAACTGAGCCATATTCACAACATCTGAATACAAACAAAGTTTGTGAAGAATGAGGTATTAATGAATTTTAGGCTTCAAACCTCGCAGAAATATTCGTGTCATTCTCTCTTCATTATCCACCAAATGGGATGTAAACCGGGATAACTCTGCAAACTTGTCCTCGTATTGCGATACAGTCATATTGTTCTATTCTAGTTTGATGCATACCACTTCCTTCATATGGCGAATACTTTTTGGAAAGTACTTGTCGTTGAATAATTTTTGGAACTTCTCCCAAGACATCTTAAGTGCAAAAAGATGAGTACGTTTTATAGATTCCCACCAGTAATCTGCCTCTCTACGCAACATAAAGGTGGCAAAGGAAACCTTTTGCTCTTCTGTCCATCCCAAGACATCAAATATCTTGGTGATCTGCTTAATCCATGCTTCTGCCTTAAGTGGCTCTGGCTTTCCCAAAAACTCTGGCGATCCCAGCTCTTTGAATTGCTTAGCAGTTACCAGTCGTGAGTTGCCATTGATTCCACCTGCATTTTGAATAGGAATCTCTCTCGTTTGGTGTTGCATGAATTGTAAAAAGCTCATAAACATCTCATCATTCATTATTTGGTCGGTGTTGTTGTTTACATGAGAATTATTGCCTTCTTGATGCACATTGTCCTGGTTATTGATTGAAAGTGTCTCAACGTTCTCATGTGCTCCATTGCTTATCTCAAAAAATTCAGATGCCATTCTCAAACACTGCCATAAAACAAGGGTTAATTGACATGTCACATATTATCCATATATTCTGACCGACCAATTAAATAACAAATAAGCTTAGGTAGGACACACTAGCAAATGATTTACTCGTCTTTCCCCTCCTAGTTCTAGCCTCAGATCTCTGCCAGAGATCATATCCCTAAGCTCTGATACCAATTGTGATGCCCTCAAAATAAGTCTACACAACCCATTCTGAGTCGCCAAATACATGGTACAGAATTTAAATACAAACTTCATTTATATAACTATTGAATTGTCGTGCAAAATACGACAAAGCATAAACTGTGAGTTTTAATACGAATATTGTCTCGTAGACAATATCCAAACTCAAATAAATTCCTCATTACAATTATTATCACACTATTTTATAGAATAGTGAGGACTACTATAGCAGCCATCTTGGACCGTCACTTCATTCCCCGACTAATCCCAACTATATTCTCATTCCCTAAAGAGAGCAATGAAAGAAAAGGGTGAGCTCAACTAGCCCAGTAAAGAATATTATGACTAAGATAATGTAGAATAAATTATCCTTAATCCTTAATAGTGTAAAATCTGATAGAATATAATAGACAACAAGTTTAGATCAACAACTGCATCGGAATAAACAATCCATTAGCAGAGTCAAGTAGAGCATGATGTCTACTATCTTCTATGCTTTAAAAGTTCATCATCAATATTTTATCTCTGTAACACAAATTAATAAATGTATCACATCAACAAATTATCCATGCACTACGGGCCAAAGATATTCGTTTGTATCACCAGTAGTCATGATCATGCCAAACATCTGTCCATCTATGCACTACGGGCCAAAGATGACTTTCACCACAATATAAGCATGAGGATGATGATAATGATATAAAGATTGAATCAAGTGAGATCAAGAATAAATATTAAAGATTTATAATTCAATTTATCCAGAGTTCAAGAATGTCCAAATTGTCAACATGATAATTAATTATAGAGTAAAATTCAAGAATGATATTCATGTATCAAAAATAATTTGGACAGAAAATAAATTAATTTTTGTGAATAGTACCCCGAGTGAATATTACAGTATAAATAGTACCGTATGAATAGTACCCATGACTAGTACCCATGAATAGTAACCTGACATGAAAATATTAAAATTTAACAAGAAAGTTTAGACCAATATTCCAGTGAAATGATACTAGATGAAGCGCAAAACTCAAGGATATTCTACTAATTTCAGGAATTATAGAAGCGATACTTATCAATGTGACACCCCCAAATCTGGGTATTTTCCAACCCGGCAGATGGTGCTACACGGTACTCATAATTATACATTCATTCCATTGAAACAACAACACAATGAATGTATTAACTACATTCTTATTACATTCATAATAAATTCTTTCCCAAGTTCAGAAATTGAATACATTCTTCATTGTTCATAAGTATATTACATACAAACATACTAGTCTATTACAGGATAACTAGTTATCCATCTTAGCCTTGCCTTTATCTTTCTTAGAACCCTCAGTTCATTCAGCCTTAGCTGCATTCATATAATTCAAGCAAGAAGTGGGCATGACTAGCTCAGCAAGTCTAACAAAGGATAAAATCAATACCACGACGAGAATTATATGATTATCTTCCATAACTGAACAAATAGCTATAAAGTACTATGAAACATTGACTAGCACTTCTCATTTCATAACAACAATTCCAAAGTATATATAATAGCTTAGGAATTCTAAACCGGTTGAAAGACCATGAACATACTCTTTTCGTTTTCATACATGAAAAGGACATCCCGGCACTGTGAAACCCCAGACTTTATGAATAAAGATTTAAATTTCTCGAAACATTTTTTTTGAATATTGTGGTGTGGATTTGATATAATGTTATAGTGGTGGGTAATATTTACAAATTTTGCAAAGTAAGCAAGTGGTTATATAATATTCGATTGGTCGGGGAATATTCGTTTTAATAGGTAATATTTGTACGATGGCACAATAATTGGTGGACCCCACAACGGAAGTATTGTCGTAGTTAGAAAATGATAGAATTATCTTTTTATAATAATAACGACGAAAGTGTTACCGTTAAAACTGTTGAACTACACAGTAGTAAAAGTATAGTAATACGCGTGGTTGCATAGTAGCACACAATATTGGTTATTGATGCTTACGTGAGAAGTCACTCAATTATACTCAATTATTGCTACAGTAATTGCTGCATCATATCTCTCATATTATTGATTCAATTATTGTCACAGTATCATCTGTATAATATGATATATTATTAAATCAATAATTGAGACGATAAAGTTATTCATATTATTAAATTACAATATTTACAATGTCTAGAAGTTCTGTCAAGGAGAGGTTTGGTCATCTAATTGTGCGCCAATAAAGAGAATCCTTATCGGAAAGCCCCCTCTTTCCTGGTAATGACCTGGTTGTTAAATATTGTGAGTTAGAATATTAATGATGAATAAGTTCGTGTTGATTAAAGATGAAATTGATAGTTCCATTGTGTTGGAATTATTAGTGTTAGTGAAAATCGACATTTATTTCGATAATAATTGATGTCTGGAAGTTATCAGGTAATTAATCGGATAAATGAGGAATTAATTGCTATTAATTCACATGATCATAACTATTTGTTCACATGTGTGTGCTATTGATTCACATTATTTACTATTAGGGGAGGTGGTGCAAGTTTGATAATACTTGCAGGACTAAATTAAAAATGAAAGAAAAATTGAAGGTATTGTACTGTAATATTTCGAGCCCCAAAACGTGCAATTATCGAAACTATATTTTTCTATAAATAGAAGCTCATTCTTCCTTCATTCCTCACCAATTCACTAAAGCTATAGAACAATTATTATAGAGAGAAATTATAGAGAGAAGAAGAAGAAAGTCTCGCTACCTCTCTATTCCAAAGATCCACTTTTATTCTAAGGTAAGGGGTATTATTTCTTTCGTTTTCAAGAAGAGAGCTTCTGTTATTCCATTCTTTATTATTATGTTGGAATAACCTGTCTATGCGAAGTTTCGCATACATGGTGAAATTCTTCTGTTATTCCATTCTTTATTATTATGTTGGAATAACCTGTCTATGCAAAGTACCGCATAAATGGTGAAATTCTTTTGTTATTCCATTCTTTATTATTCTGTTGGAATATCCTGTCTATACGGATTACGCTAGACCTGGTTTAATTTTCTATTATTCTGTTGGAATAACCTATCGCATAAGGATCTACATCGCATGCGTACGGTGAATTCTTTGTTATTCCATTCTTTATTATTCTATTGAAATATCCCGCTCATGCTGATTAAATTTAGACTGGTTCCATTCTTTATTATTCTTTTAGAATAACTCGTCTGCATGCGGCCTATCGCATGCACGGTGAATTCTTCTATTATTCCATTCTTTATTATTACATTTGGAATATCCCCGTCGTAAGTATTATGCATGAATTGGTTCCACTATTTATTATTATTCGTTGGAATAACTTGTCTACATCAAGCAATCGCATACATGGTGAAATTCTTCTATTATTCCATTCTTTATTATTCATTTGGAATATCCCGTCTGCGTGCGCATTTCGCATTTGACTGGTTCTATTATTTATTATTACATTGGAATAACTCCGCCTGCGCGGTCTATCGCATGCCCGGTGAATTTCGTTGTTATTCCATTCTTTATTATTCATTGGAATATCACATGCATATGATTTTGCATAACTTTGGTTCCATTCTTTATTATTCATTGGGAATAACTTTGTTACGCAAAGATATCGCATGCATGGTGAATTCTTCTGTTATTCCATTCTTTATTATTTTGTTGGAATAACCTGTCTATATGGATTACTACATGCATGGTGAATGATCCTTTATATTCATTCCTTATTAAATTGTGGAAATGATTTGTCTACGTGGATTACCGTATGGCGGGCGAAAATACATTTGCAGTTTCATATATTCTATTATACTCAGTTGGTTAAAGTTTTGGCTTCTATACTCCATGAAATTAGTAGAATATCCTGGATATTTGCGCTTCATCTAGTATCTTTTCATGGAAATATTCTTCTGAGCATTCTTGAATTTTACTCCACAAAGCAGTATCATGTTGACAATTTGGACGTTTTTGAGTTCAGGATAAATTAACTTATAAATCTTTAAAATTTAATTCTTGAACTTGTTTTATTGAATTATTATGTCATTGTCATCATCCTCATGTTTATATTATGTTGAAAGTCATATGTGGCCCTTCAGTGTATAGATGGACTTGGTATGATTATGACTGTGATTATTCAGTATAGTCATGATCGTAATGTTACAAATGATGTGGTAAAAGTCCTCATTGGCCCATAGTGCATTGATGGACAGTTGTTGGCATGATCATGGCCATTGATGAAAACACGAATATCCTTGGCCCGTAGTGCATTGATAATTTGTGGTCGTGATACTAATTAATATCCTTGGCCGTAGTGCAGGGATGACGTGGTTTATTTAATAAGCTGAGTCTCAGCGATAAAAGTGATGAAAAACCTTTTAAAATCATAGAAGATAGTAGATTTTATTCTCTACTTGACTCTTCTAATGGATTGCTTGTTCTGCTATAGTTAAACTTGATGTTTGTTATATTGTATCAGTTTAACACTGTTGAAGGCTAACGATAATTTATTCTCGCATTATCTTAGCCATAATATTTCTTCTTGGGCTAGTTGAGCTCACCCTTTTGCTTTCATTGTTCTCTTCATGAAATGAGAACGTAGCGAGGACTAGTCTGGGGGAGCGAGTGTGATCAGGCCAGATGATAGCATTAGTAGTCCTCACTATTCTATGAAATAGTGTGATAATAAATGTATTGAGGACTTATTTTGAGTTTGAATACTGTCTAGAAGACAATATTTGTATTAAAACTCATAGCTCATGTTGTATATTTAAGATTGTATTTGTATTATGTACCATGTATTTGGCGATTCAGAATAGGTGATGTATACCTATTTTGGGGGCGTCACAAGCACTAAGGTCGTACATTCGATATTTCTTATGAGCACTTCTAGGTGATCAGCCTATAGTACTCTATGTTTATTAATACTTATTCGTTAAACATATTTACATTTAAGTTTTGGCAACCTCACGTGCCCATCGAAAATCAATGAAAATACATTTGTTTGTTCATATACAAACTCACCTTTGAATCCGTACGAAATACTTGGCATAGGATAGCGTTAATAGTTCTATATCGAAAGACTTGTAAAAAAATCAATCTAACCCTTAAGAATAGTCTAGCCGAGTTAAAACTGGCATCGACCCTTTCGTAAAACAATGCATGCATCTCAGAACATGAATCACAGAAAACTTGACTAACACGAAGGTTAGACAAGTGTTAAAAAAACTTGCCTTCAAGCATCTTCGAATATAATATTCAACAGTTCTCAGTCTTTACAGAATCTACATGATATATTCACATAACACATTGTAATTAGCTACCACACAATCTAATCACATTGTTATTACCAACTTCTTTCTCTTCTATGTCTTAAAGGAATTTATTTCATTAATAAATGTTAATTCGACTTACTATCCTTCCTTGCGGCTTGTTAACGTTCTTACGTTAATAACCGAAACTCGACCATCATTGGTGAAGTAACAATGTTGAATACAATTTACTTTCTTACTCTTTACGTTCTTTGTTTAATTACTAGTTAAACAACAATAACTTTCTAAGGTCATCACTATATATGTGATATAGAAATGGCTTTAACATATATATGAAGTACGTACATGTTTTACTATTCGTTCCCAAACAATTGGGATTACAAAACCAGACTTGCCCAACCTTGCATATTATTAATCATACACCATGGCTGGCCAAATTTTATATTTCACTATATTATAATACTCAAATAGCAAGATGTGTCTACCCGGCCTCGGCTACACGCAGATGCGAGATCTTAGTATACTAGAGAAATATGCAGCCACTCTTCAGTAACACATTTCCCTCTATCCGTCACTGCGGCGCGGAGTTTAATATTGGGGTTGGCGCTACGGCGCCTCCCCTAAGCCTCGGTTGGTTTTGACAATTTGGTTTTTCTACGAACTTCCCAGGCTCATAACTTATTCGTTTTACATCCGAATTGGCTCATTCAAAAGCCATTAGCTCCTAAATCATGTGCACTATGATTTTATCAGAAAATATTTCATTTTCAAATCTTTTAACACGAAATTCACCGATTAGTTCATTATTTAGCGTTCATTTAACGTTCGTGAGCGTTTATAGCTCGTTTTCTTCGTTCAAAGTCAGAATTCGATGATTCTTGAGTCCACGACTCTTGAATACCTTATCTCACGTGATTCCACTGAAAACCAAAGTTTCCAAGTTACAACTTTTGACTACTAATCCGAGATTTCTACGTTTTCAACGTTTAACGTCGAATCTTGGAAATTTCGCCATAACTTCGTTACTCGTGTTCTATACGCCAAATCAAATGGAACAACTCCATTGATTCATCATCTACATCCTAACCAAGCAATATACACATACCCTAACAATGATGGTTTTTAATTTGTCCATCAACAACCAAGTTAACGCTCAAAGGTGTTTTTAGTTTAAACATATGTAACCACTTACGATTTCTACTTAAACATGACTTATCAATGTTTTAATCATTAATAACCATCCTTATTCCTTCGAAAGTGACATGCTCCGCCAATCTATGATTCTCTATGAAAAATAAATCAAAAAGACCGAAGACTAGTGTTTTACGAATTATTACCTTTTCGTTCTGCGCGTTCTTGTAAAAAAACTCTTATGCTTTGATTCAAGGTAACTTGATTACTTGTTTCTAGCTCTTTCTCTCTCTCAATATATGTTGGCTAATGTTTGTAAAATATCAAATGAACTAGCCAAGCTTCTTTATATAGGAAAATCTAATAGAGGGTAAAATAGTCAATTGGCCACCTCCTTACTATTCCCCACCTCCTTAGCAACTTAGCCACCAAGTAACCACTTTACTTGGTGGCCAAGTGGCTGGCCCACATGCCCCATGGGTCTTCCCCATGGGTTTTACCCATCTGATGACCCATCAGTTCGATCCGCGATTCAGTTTCTTGGTTCGGGCTTGATTTAACCTAACATTGGGCCTTAACTTGGGCTTGCTTACACAATTCATTGGGCGTGATATAATCCAAGTACAATTAGATTCTACAAAGTCCTTAAACTCAAAGTCCATTAAGAACTAATCGTATTGTACCCGTATAACTCACGTATTCTCTTCGTTTAGTATTAATACGATATTTGTATTATACGCCGTAATATTCTTCATACTATACTTGTATATCGCACGTATAATAACCCTAATCATTATACGCATTACATTTCCTACTTAGAAATCACTTTCACTAACCCTTAAGTTTTAAGTCCGCAAGCGAAAACTTCGTTTGCCATAACTAAATTATTATTGGATATTCCATCTTGTCTTAGAATTCTATCATTACGCGTTTCTCGGAATTTCAAACTTAATTCCCAAGCAGAAATGGATGAATAGTGTTTTTACAGAAATTTCTCAAAAAACTTTTATTTTTGTCTTGGAAATTCAAAATAATTAATTCTAGCACATAGCTAGAATCCTAACCACATCCGCACATTCTTGGTCATAAAATGAGCTTCAAATAGCTTACTCACATAAATAATAAATTAAATTTATTTAATCCACATAATCAAATAAAAATTTAATTCATTTAAAAATCCGATTTTGTCGGGCGTTATAAGTGTAGATTTAGGAATATGAAACGAAATAATATTACTTACATACTATAGAGTATGAAAGAAAATAATATTTCTTACGAATATTGAACAAAAATAATATCCCTTACGAATATTGAACAAAAATAATATTCCTTACAAATATTGAACGAAGATAATATCCCTTACGAATATTGAACGATAATAATATTCCTTACGAATATAGAACGAAAATAATATTCCTTACGAATACGAAAAATAATATCTCTTACGAATATTAAATAAATAATACCCCTTACCTTAGTAAGAAACTAAATCTGACTGATATAGCGGAGATATTGTAACGACCCCAAAATTCATACAATTTAATTATTAACTTCGGTCGTTAATAACACATCTACCTTCTAATTTTACATCATTATTCGATGTTAAACTTAATATAATGTGGAATAATTTAAACTTTTATGTCTTCTTACTTTAATTCCCTGAATCAAAACCTTTATAATCTACATGTCTTTGAATCAATCTTATTTCACGATTCACTTTATCACTGTTATTATAAAATTTTATATTTCAATCCGATAACCTTTACATATCAGATAACTCTAACATTAGCTTTACAACTCAACATAAAACTATACATCATAAAACATTTAGTACATCTCATGAATCTTAATCATGGTAAAAAGAAATAACAACTTTAGCTAAAATATTAATCTTCATGTATTATTTCTGATCCACGTCATTCAAGTAGCACATAGTGTTACCTTCAATCCTTAACCTGCAAAAATAGTTATTTGCAAGGTTGAGCTTGACAGCCCAGCAAAATCTAACAGTTTTCTTGCATCACATAGCACATAATAACATGTTCCACATATATCTCATAAACATTGGACTAACATAACATACATGTTACAGTTCACATAACAAGTATAAAGATTGAGTTCCTTACTCAATCAGCATGCTTTACTCAATCAACGTAGTCATAAGTTGACTTTAACATTTCGTACTTTCAACATATATATAACACATCATGCTCTTTGCAATAAAGATTTAAAACAGTTAATCATCAAGTTCACATAGCAAATAGTAACTGAAAGACTTGCCTTGATCGTTGTTTACCAATAAACGTTTAACAGCTTACAGTTATTTGCACTTCACGTGCCCTACACAATTATATAATCATTCACATTAACCATTAGTCACATAGCAACGCATAGTAGTTGTAATGTAAACTGTACTCTACATCTCATAACCCTTCCTATCATAAATACACAAAGTTCAATTTGATTGTGTTAACTTTCAACTTATATCTCACTGTATTTCATATTCGAAGTTCATTTAAGTGTTTAAGTCTTGCTAGGAATCATTATTAGTTTTATATTAAACCCATTTCATACCTTATAATGTTCATTTCATTTGACTTAAAACACTTTTTACGTTCATTAACATTTGTTACGTCGTTTCGACGTTCATTCATCACACCCCCGATTTGTCTCTCTTGTATGTGCTTAGTATTCGTATACAACTTATCTAATATATCATTTGTTAATGTTAAGCATCATTATACTTCATAATATTCATGTTCTATAACTTAAAATAATGTCTTTTATCTTCAAGAGCACTACACTTGCATACGTGCATGCCCGACGCCCTCCGATTGCCTCTGAAAAACACAATAGTCCTACAAATGACCATTTTGACCCTTCCTAAAGACCTCAAATTAAACAACTTAAAGAACAAAAGTTGTAGGTCTATTCTTCCTCGTTCCGGATCATCTTGAATCATTTAAATCGGAGTTTGTATGAAAATGTTATGACCATTTTACCATAATAGGTCAAAGCAGTCTCACCTTGCACACTATGCGTGCGGCCGCGCCCATCTCCTTCATAGATTCAGCGCGCCCGCATGACTTGGCAGTGCCCAGCTGCACGCCCGCGCTCCTGGGACGTGCGGCCGCGCTTGGCTACTCCCAAATTATAATGTTCTCAATGTACAAACTTCAAATCTTCATAACTTCTTCATTTTAAGTCAGAATTAGTTGGTTTTCGATTCTATGAACTCATGAAACACTAAACTACTCATCTACAGAGTAATTTTAACATTTCAAAAACTTTAACAAATCAATTTAAGGGTTCCAATTCAATGTTCATGCTATATTTTCTTGTTTTAAACACATTTAGCAAATTCATTCACTACGAATTCGTTTTACATCCGTTTTGACTCTTTCAACTTGGGTTGTTTTCATTTCACAGAGTAGAACAATATTCACCCATCAATTAAGAGCCTTAAACATGTGAGCATGATCAATTTAGCCTCTAAAATAGACCACAACTTATACAACAAAACCCAAAAGACCAATTTTACAAAAATTCAAATTTGTTGGCTCTAATATCTCTAATAGACAATACTTACATATTATCCAACAACAAATAATCACGATTTTCATTACTTCATTCTACCAAAAATAATTCTAACAGTGAAGAACTTTAAGAAAATCTACTAGAAGTTTTAGAATTCTTCTATTACCTCTTAAATCTTCTCTAGACTGATTATATGGTGAAGATTACTTGATTGATCTCCTTCTTCTTCCTTGATCCTCCAAAACTCTCTTCTACTTTCACAGAGAACTCCTATTTCTCTCTCTCACTCTATGAACCCTAACATGTCAAATAAAATAACGTGTGAAGGTTTAAGCCTTCAGTTACTAGCGTTACCAAGAGACCCAAAGTCTCAGCAGTTAGAAAATACCAAGAGTTTAAGCCATATTTGACAAATATACTCCATGGCTTATTTCCATTTTATTTTCTATTTCCACTATATAATATATTCTCTTTTCTCTAAGTGTCACACTTTAACTATATTGCTAAATCACTTAGCCCCATTAAGTAATTATACAACTATAATATGTATAATTACTACATTATAAATTATGAAATTACATTCATAAATAAAATAACACCTCCATTAAAATAAATATTTTCATTAAAATAATTAATATTTATTCCATAATTATTTTAATTAACTCAAATGAATTATACAATTATTATATATAATCATTTTATTCATTTTTCTCACATAAATTGTCTCAATACAATTTATTTAATCCATACACCTAATCACCACTTAAATATTAATTCAATTTATTAATCTCAACCAATAATTATTTATAGATATATTGATTTTTCTTCTATCACCATCAATTTATATTTTATTAAAATCATTCAAGATACTAAACATTTTCATATATTACCATGACATGTAATATATATTACGAATACCAAATTTAATTAGCAAAACTCATATATTAACTCACTATTTAATTAATGAATTAACTCTTTTATCCACTTTACTACAACACCACAACCAAGTAAGGTTTTAATATTCAAACAATATTATTACATAATATAGTTTCAACTTAATTTAAATTACCCAATATTTATAAGATTAATTTCCCTTGCCAACAAATTCCTTGTGGTGACTAATTTCTTTTATTTCCTTTAATAGTTTAATCAACTATTAAATCTCATAAAGATTTAATTTTTTTCACACCAAGACACATAATTCAAAATATATACATCTCATAATAAGAATTTTTAATTATTAAATTCTTACTTTAATAACTTTTAAAAATTCGGGTTGTCACATCTTTCCCCCTTATAAGGATTCCGTCCTCGGAATCAACGAAACCTCCCTTTTCTCGATTTTCACCAAATCTTTTGTTTTTCAAAATTTATCGTTGAATATCTTCAACACATTACCTTAATATAGGTTTTATATTTCCTACTCCCACCATTCTTCATAATAAATTCTTATAAGTTTTATTTCATAACCTTTACTTAGACTCAATTATATTTGAGTATTATATATTCTTTAACCCGTTCATTTCTTTCTCTAGGGATCGTTATCATGAACACTCGGGATATTACATTCACCCATTCTTCTAAAAATTTCGTCCTCGAAATTTTATTTATTACTCTTCATTCATTTAATCTATCAAAATAGATTTTACGCTATTACTTTATTCATTCATTCCATTTATCATACTACATCATACCATAGTGGGCTGACGATCCTTAGATCACATCCAACACTAAGTAATACTGCATTGATGACTCCATCGTTTTTATCATCTCTGCACCAGGTTACATGATGCACTGATGATATAAAAAAATACATTTTGATATATTTCAAATTATTTTTGTCTAGCCGAAGTAATTAACATAGACATACGAATAACGGTATTGTTTTTAAAACTCATTGGTTTCATCATTTGATCTAATATTTTTCAAGAAAATAGAAGTGCAAACATCAGCACGAAGTCAATAAATTTTGAAAGTCTAGCATAGCTAGTAGATTTAGAATATCCAGGTATCCGTCAACTTCAATCTTTACTTCATTACTTCGTTACTTAACCATTCTATCAATCTTCAACTTCATCAATGCTCTTTATACTATAATCGTTTTCTACCCAAAATAGTTCATCAAACTTACTACACATTGGAAATCTAGGAACTTGCCACAATAATATGAGTTTAAGAACTTGTCCTAGTCAGACCATAGGCGTCCATTCGCTGAGGGGTTCAAAACATACCATATTATTATGAGTCACGAACTTACCATATGTATTAGTTTTAAAAACCACACCTAATCCTAATAATATCTGACTAATCTTAATAGTTTCTAACTATCAAATATACACATGAGAAAAGCTTCACCTTTTTGCCACATATACATTGATAGCGCGAAACCAACATTCCAATGATTATTAATGTGATAAACTGAGTGCAAGCACAAAACCCTCGCCCATATAAAGATTTGTACAACTCAGCCATCACATGAGTCCTCAATTGAAATCCCACCTAACTCTATCTTACTCTTAACTTGCTCTTTGCTCGATACAAATTCCTCGTACCACATCATCTATAACTCCTCGTGAGTTATCTCGTACTATTTCATAGTACATCAACTTCATAGCATCAAGCTATAATTATTCAAACATTACAGAGCATCTTTCCTTTATAACTTAAACAGATCACATCGTGATTTTATTCTATAATCATCTCCCTTAAAAGTCTTTCCTTAACTCGTGATCATTTTGTTTTACGATCCCCTTTTCTTTCCTTTTTTTATCATTTACGACATTATTCATTATCTTGGCTATTGGAGTTAGGTAACTCTCATTTCTTATCTTTATATGTCTTCAAGATTCTTCCTTGAATTTTCTTGTTTATATAACAATTCTTCCTTTAAGAATTTTTAACTTCATTTATATTGCTCAACATTTCATTCGAGTTCCACGTTTTCATCATACGTATCCATTTTGTATATTTGGTACACATCGAGTCTCTAATAGTTTCAATATGGTACGCTGAGTGGTTTCCCACAAACAACCAACAAACTAGGTTTCGAGTTACTAGTTCGTATATACCTCCGCTCTATGAAGGAATCGTTTATCCCAGATACCATACATCAACTATTAAAGAGTACAAGTGTACCATACTTAAATATAACTTTTTGATTCTTACTTCTTTATCATTCTCTTCTTATAGACATTGTCTATTTATTATCACCTTACATCCTTATTATTGGAGTTGGGTAACCCCACATTCATACTCCTTATAACTCAATGAGATTCTTCTTTGAATCCTCTCACGCATATTTTAATCCTTTCTTTATAAATTACTTAAATTACTTCTTATTATTCTAACTCTACTTGAGCTTATTCTTTCATTATCTTCACATATCTTCTCTAAGGTTATAGCCTAAGGTACTCTTACCTAAGGTTTCTAACCTATCAGCTTTGATACCAACTGTAACGACCCCAAAATTCATACAATTTAATTATTAACTTCTGTCGTTAATAACACATCTACCTTCTAATTTTACATCATTATTCGATGTTAAACATTATATAATGCGGAATAATTTAAACTTTTATGTCTTCTTACTTTAATTCCCGGAATCAAAACCTTTATAATCTACATGTCTTTGAATCAATCTTATTTCACGATTCACTTTATCACTGTTATTATAAAATTTTACATTTCAATCCGATAACATTTACATATCAGATAACTCTAACATTAGCTTTACAACTCAACATAAAACTATACATCATAAAACATTTAGTACATCTCATGAATCTTAATCATGGTAAAATTAAATAACAACTTTAGCTAAAATATTAATCTTCATGAATTATTTCTGATCCACGTCATTCAAGTAGCACATAGTGTTACCTTCAATCCTTAACCTGCAAAAATGGTTATTTGCAAGGTTGAGCTCGACAAACCAAAGAAAATCTAACAGTTTTCATGCATCACATGTACACATAATAACATGCTCAACATATATCTCATAAACATTGGACTAACATAACATACATGTTACAGTTCATATAACAAGTATAAAGATTGAGTTCCTTACTCAATCAGCATGCTTTACTCAATCAACGTAGTCATAAGTTGACTTTAACATTTCATACTTTCAACATATATATAACACATCATGTTCTTTGTAATAAAGATTTAAAATAGTTAATCATCAAGTTCACATAGCAAATAGTAACTAAAAGACTTGCCTTGATCGTTGTTTACCAATAAACGTTTAACAGCTTACAGTTATCTGCACTTCACGTGCCCTACACATTTATATAATCATTCACATTAACCATTAGTTACATATCAACGCATAGTAGTTGTAATGTAAACTGTACTCTACATCTCATAACCCTTCTTATCATAAATACACAATTTTCAAATTGATTGTGTTAACTTTCAACTTATATCTCACTGTATTTCATATTCGAAGTTCATTTAAGTGTTTAAGTCTTGCTAGGAATCATTATTAGTTTTATATTAAACCCATTTCATACCTTATAATGTTCATTTCATTTGACTTAAAACACTTTTTATGTTCATTAACATTTGTTACGGCGTTTCGACGTTCATTCGTCACACGCCCGATTTGTCTCTCTTGTGTATGCTTAGTATGCGTATACAACTTATCTAATATATCATTTGTTAATATTAAGCATCATTATACTTCATAATATTCATGTTCTATAACTTAAAACAACATCTTTTATCATCAAGAGCACTACACTTGCATACGTGCATGCCCGACGCCCTCCGATTGCCTCTGAAAAACACAATACTCCTACAAATGACCATTTTGACCCTTCCTAAATACCTCAAAATAAAATACTTAAAGAACAAAAGTTGTAGGTCTATTCGTTCTTGTTCCGGATCATCTTGAATCATCTAAATCAGAGTTCGTATGAAAACGTTATGACCATTTTACCAAAATAGGTCAAAGCAGTCTCACCTTGCACACTAGGCGCGCGGCGGCCGCGCCCAACTCCTTCATAGATTCAGCATGCCCGCATGACTTGGCAATGCCCAGCTGCATGCCCGCACTCCTGGGATGCGCGGCCGCGCTTGGCTACGCCCAGATTATAGTGTTCTCAATGTACAAACTTCAAATCTTCATAACTTCTTCATTTTAAGTCAGAATTAGTTGGTTTTCGATTCTATGAACTCATGAAACACTGAACTACTCATCTACAGAGTAATTTTAACATTTCAAAAACTTTAACAAATCAATTTAAGGGTTTCAATTCAATGTTCATGCTATATTTTCATGTTTTAAACACATTTAGCAAATTCATTCACTACGAATTCGTTTTACATCCATTTTGACTCTTTCAACTTGGGTTGTTTTCATTTCACAGAGTAGAACAATATTCACCCATCAATTAAGAGACTTAAACATGTGAGCATGGTCAATTTAGCCTCTAAAATAGACCACAACTTATACAACAAAACCCAAAAGACCAATTTTACAAAAAATTCAAATTTGTTGGCTCTAATGTCTCTTATAGACAATACTAACATATTATCCAACAACAAATAATCACGATTTTCATCACTTCATTCTACCAAAAATAATTCTAACGGTGAAGAACTTTAAGAAAATCTACTAGTAGTTTTAGAATTCTTCTCTTACCTCTTAAATCTTCTCTAGACTGATTATATGGTGAAGATTACTTGATTGATCTCCTTCTTCTTCCTTGATCCTCTAAATCTCTCTTCTACTTTCACAGAGAACTCTTATTTCTCTCTCTCACTCTTTGAACCCTAACATGTCAAATAAAATAACGTGTGAAAGTTTAAGCCTTCAGTTACTAGCATTACTAAGAGACCCAAAGTCTCAGCAATTAGAAAATACCAAGAGTTTAAGCCATGTTTGGCAAATATACTCCATGGCTTATTTCTATTTTATTTTCTTTTCCCACTATATAATATATTCTCTTTTCTCTAAGTGTCACACTTTAACTATATTGCTAAATCACTTAGCCCCATTAAGTAATTATACAACTATAATATGTATAATTACTACATTATAAATTATGAAATTACATTCATAAATAAAATAACACCTCCATTAAAATAAATATTTTCATTAAAATAATTAATATTTATTCCATAATTATTTTAATTAACTCAAATGAATTATACAATTATTATATATAATCATTATATTCATTTTTCTCACATAAATTGTCTCAATACAATTTATTTAATCCATACACCTAATCACCACTTAAATATTAATTCAATTTATTAATCTCTAACCAATAATTATTTATGATATATTGGTTTTTCTTCTATCACCATCAATTTATATTTTATTAAAATCATTCAAGATATTAAACCTTTTCATATATTACCATGACATGTAATATATATTAAGAATACCAAATTTATTAAGCAAAACTCATATATTAACTCACTATTTAATTAATGAATTAACTCTTTTATCCACTTTACTACAACACCACAACCAAGTAAGGTTTTAATATTCAAACAATATTATTCCATAATATAATTTCAACTTAATTTAAATTACCCAATATTTATAAGATTAATTTCCCTTGCCAACAAATTCCTTGTGGTGACTAATTTCTTTTATTTCCTTTAATAGTTTAATCAACTATTAAATCTCATAAAAATTTAATTTTTTTCACACCATGACACATAATTCAAAATATATACATCTCTTAATAAGAATTTTTAATTATTAAATTCTTACTTTAATAACTTTTAAAAATTCGGGTTGTCACATCTTTCTCCCTTATAAGGATTCCGTCCTCAGAATCAACGAAACCTCCCTTTTCTCGATTTTCACCAAATCTTTTGTTTTTCAAAATTTATCGTTGAATATCTTCAACATATTACCTTAATATAGGTTTTTTATTTCCTACTCCAACCATTCTTCATAATAAATTCTTGTAAGTTTTATTTCATAACCTTTACATAGACTCAATTATATTTGAGTATTACATATTCTTTAACCCGTTCATTTCCTTCTCTAGGGATCGTTATCATGAACACTCGAGATATTATATTCACCCATTCTTCTAAGAATTTCGTCCTTGAAATTTTATTTATTACTCTTCATTCATTCAATCTATCATAATAGATTTTACGTTATTACTTTATTCATTCATTCCATTTATCAAAATAGATTTTATGTTGATATCTATTTATTCATTAGGTTCTGCAACCAAATTCTTTTTCTAAGGATCTTTCTAAGATCATCATATTCCTCACCTCTTTCTCTTCTAAGAGTTTCACATTTCTCCTCTTTCTGGAGTTTCAATTCCTTCTTGAAATTATTATGTTTTGCTTAATTTTCTCGTCCTTTCCACTTTCACCTTTCAGAATAACAAGAATCTTCCACAATTGCTCAATAATTGGGAAGCGATATGAACAACAGGAATTTAAAAGATTCCAAATCATGCTGAGGGTCATAAGACCTTGAACTCCGTCCACGGTTATAAGTACTCTTTCAACTTAAACCTTAACATTCATTAGACTATAAGGACTCCCGTACTTAGGTTGTTAACCCCTTCGTACGATGTATTGTGCACAAACATTTAAACGCTATGCATATGTCCATAGTTATAAGTAATCTTTCAACTTAAACTTTAACAGTCATAAGAATATAGGGACTCCTCGTACTTAGGGTGATCAGCCCTTCGTACAATGTATTGTGCACAAACATCTCAACGCCTCTGCATAATCCCCTATAAAAGGGTTGTTCATCTCAGCTTTTTAACATCTGAATTCGTACCAAAACAATTTGGTTTGGCATAACTTCTCAAGAAACGCTTGAATTTCATGAACATCTTTCAATATTCGTCTAGCTGAATCAAATAGCATAGACTTTTACAACAATTCGGACATCAATCAAAATATACATATACATGTATATATATTCTCATATCTTAAATAAATCTCAAAAATCTTTTTATGACGTCATGATACCATATTGTATTTACAAATTCGTTGAGGATAAAATCATTTGGAGATTTTATCATACTACATCATACCATAGTGAAATTTGACGATCCTTAGATCACATCCAACACTAAGTAATCTTGCATTGATGACTCCATCATTTTTATCATCTCTTTTGTGTTACATGATGCAATCGATGATATAAAAAATACATTTTGATATATTTCAAATTATTTTTGTCTAGCCAAGCAATTAACATGTACATCTCGAATAACGGTATTGTTTTTTAAAACTCATTGGTTTCATCATTTGATCTAATATTTTTCAAGAAAATAGAAGTCTGCAAACATCAAGACGAAGTCAATAAATTTTGAAAGTCTCAAAGCATAGCTAGTAGATTTAGAATATCCAGGTATCCGTCAACTTCAATCTTTACTTCATTACTTCGTTACTTAACCATTCTATCAATCTTCATCTTCATCAATGCTCTCTATACTATAACCATTTTCTACCTAAAATAGTTCATCAAACTTACTACACATTGGAAATCCATGAACTTGCCACAATAATATGAGTTTAAGAACTTGTCCTAGTCAGACCATAGATCTAGAAGGGGGGTTGAATGGATCTTTTTTAATTTCAAATACTTATCTCGTTTATTTTGTATTGCTAATGACTTAGTATATGACAAACATAAGAATCTTTTCAAGCACAGCGGAATAAGTAAAAGATCTCCTTCATTGATATAATCATGAACATACATACATTGTTCGTAGAGTTAGTTCAGTTGTAAGCAGTTAATAGATTCATAGCAATTATAGCAGTTAGGTACATAATGTAAATGACAGTAAGTAAAAGACACAACAGATTTTATGTGGTTCAGAGATTCAAGCTCCTAATCCACTCTTCTACTTTAACTCGCAGGATTTCCACTAAAGAAGGGCAGCACCCTGAATCACTAAGATTCCTTCAAGGCCAGCAGCCTTGGAACTATAGTTCACTAAGAACTCTTCAAGGCCAGCAACCTTGGAACTCTTCTAGTTCCCTGGGAACTCTTCAAGCCCAGTAAGCTTGGAACTTCATTTAGTCCCTTCGGACAATGACCCCTCAGGCCCTGGCTACTTGTTGTTGTTGTCGTTGTTGGTGGTGGTGGTGGTGCCTTGCTGCTAAGATATCTTTAAGCTGGACCATCTTCTGTACTTAGCATCTTGGCGTGGTCCTCTTTGCATTCTGCTTCGAGTCTAGATCACTTCTTCTTTTGGTGTAGCTGATCTTCATTCTGTTCTGCCCATCTTCATCTGATGTCAGTTGTACACCATCACCATTTAGGTTTGCTAAGTGTTTGAGCTTTTGGTAGACTCCGTCTGGCACTTAACATTCCCTAAACCCTTCTTGACTAGTTTGCAGACATGGTTCTACACTTGATCTGTTTTAGCTTTTGGTTCATGGTGATTTGTAGAGTGGCTCTCTGGATCTTCTTTGCGCTCTACCACTTTTCTGAATGATATCTTCTTGTCTTTCTCATTTCTCAGCTTAGCAGCCATCTTAAGTGGCATTCTCATCTTTGTTGGGTGAAGCTTTAGTCTGGTTGAGTCCTTCTTCAAATCTGATTCACGTCCACCTTCGTAGTCTCACTGTCACTGAGACTTGTTCTGTAAAGCTCTGGTGGAACTCGTAGAGTCAACAATATAGCATTCCAATAACTCAATGATTCTGCAACTTAGCAACATCAGCTAATTTGTGGTAATATTTATTCATTCTTTGATATAAATAAGAAGTCTGTTATGAGACATTTGTGGTTAGTTTGGTTTATTCTATGGGGCCCATATGTCATCATCTAAGAGTCACTTTCGCCAATAGTAATTGCCTTTACCAGACATCAAACCACTTGTCATTTCATAGTACAGGCGTCGAACCAATTGTCATTTCACATTACAGGCGTCGAACCAATTGTCATTTCACATTACAGACGTCGAACTAATTGTCGTTTCACATTACAGGCGTCGAACCAATTGTCGTTCCACATTACAGGCGTCGAACCAATTGTTGTTTCGCATTACAGGCGTCAAACCACTTGTTGTTTCACATTACAGGCGTCGAACCAATTGTCGTTTCACATTACAGGCGTCAAACCACTTGTTGTTTCATATTACAGGCGTCAAACCACTTTTCTTTTCACATCACCAGTCGTCAAGCCACTTGCCTCTTTCCATTGCAAGGGCTAAGCTAGAAATCTTCTATAAATAGAAGCTTATTTCTTCTTTCATTCTCACCAATTCACTACGACTCACAACAGAATTCTATAGAGAGATAATTAGATAGAAAGAAGAAGAGTATTCTGTTACTACACTATTGCAGTATCAAATCTCCTACTCAGGTAATGGGTATTATTTCTTTCATATTCATGAAGAGAGTTATTTCTTTCAATACTGGTTAGGGGTATTATTTCTTTCGTATTCGTGAAGAGAGTTAATTCTTTCAATACTCGTAAGGGTTGTTATTCCATTCTTTATTATTCTATTGGAATAACCTGTCTACGCGGACTACCGCATGCATGGTGAAATCCTTTTGTTATTCCATTCTTTATTATTCTGTGGGAATAACTTGTCTACGCGGACTACCGCATGCCTGGTGAATAGCCCTTCATATTCATTTGTTATTAAACTATGGAAATGATCTGTCTACGCGGACTACCGCTTGACAGTTGAAAATCCATTTGTAGTTTCGTATAATATTCATTTCAGATTCCTAATTCTAAACTTACTATGGTAAGTATTGCTTCTATAATTCCTGAAATGATCAGAAATTCTTCGATATTTGCGCTTCATCCAATATCTTTTCATTGAAATATTATTCTGAGCATTCTTAATAAGTTTTAACCTTTTCATGTCGGAGTACTATTCATAGGGTACTATTCCCGAAGTACTATTCACGGGGTACTATTCACTCAGGTACTATTCATCCGGGATACTATTTATGACAAAAAAATTGATTTCTTTTATGTCCAAATCATTTTTGATACAATATTATTCTTGAATTTTACTCCACAAAGCAGTATCATGTTGACAATTTGGACATTATGGAATTCTGGATAAATTAAATTATAAATCTTTACAATTTATCCTTTGCTTTCTTTTAATTGAATTCTTATATCATTGTCATCATCCTCATGCTTATATTATGATGAAAGTCATCTTTGGCTTACGTGCATAGATGGACTATTGATTGGTATGATTATGACCAGGAATCATTCTGTATAATCATGACCTGTAATGTTACAAATGATGTGGTAAAAGTCCTCATTGGCCCGTAGTGCATTGATGGACAGTTGTTGAGATGAACATGACCAACTAATAAATATCCTTGGCCCGTAGTGCATGGATAATTCAGTGATGTGGGTTATTTATTACGCGGAGTCTCAGCGATAAAATTGGTGATAACTTTAAATCATAGAAGATAGTAGATATCATGCTCTACTTGACTCTTCTAATGGATTGCTTGTTCCGATGCAGTTAAACTTGATGTCTATTGTATTTTATCAGTTTAACCGTGTTGAAGGCTAACGATAATTTATTCTGCATTATCTTAGTCATAATATTTCTTATTGGGCTAGTTGAGCTCACCCTTTGCTTTCATTATTTTATTCAGGAAATGAGAATATAGCTGGGACTAGTCGGGGAATGGAGTGACGGTCCAGATGTTTGCATTAGTAGTCCTCACTATTCTGTGAAATAGTGTGATAATAAATGTAATGAGAACTTTATCTGAGTGTGAATATTGTCTAGAAGATAATATTTGTATTAAAACTCACAGCTCATGCTGTATATTTAAGTTTGTATTTGTATTCTTTACCATGTATTTGGTAACTCAGAATGGGTGATGTATACCTATTTTGGGGGCATCACAGTTAGTATCAAAGCTTAGGGATATGATCCCTGGCTAAGATGTGAGACTAGAACTAGGGGGGAGTGTGACAACCCAGAAAATCGGATTGTCCAGAATTTAAGTTTAAAGAATTAGTTATTAATAAAATGAATTTTTATTAATACTATTTTGTGCTATGTGTTTATTAATTGTTCTATAACCTAGGATGATTATTAATCGGGAGGATTCTGGCTACGAGCTAGACTGAATCTCCGTTTCTGCTCGGAGATTTATTTTAAATTTTTGAGAAACGCGTAATGATAGAATTCTGAGACGAGATGGAATATTCAATAATATTTCAGTTATGGCAAAAACGAAGTTTTCGCCTGCAGACTTAAAACCTAAGGGTTAGGAAAAGTGAGTTTTGAGAATTTTATGATTTCGTATAATAATTAGAGTTATTATGCGTGAGAAATACGAGTATAATGCTAGTTATTATACGAGTATAGTACGAAGATTAATACGACGTATAATACGAATATCGTACGAATGATATACAAAGAGAATACGAGAATGGAATGCGTAGAATACGATTAGTCTAAATGAACTTTGAGTTCATGGACTTTGAAGAATCCAATTAGACTTGGATTATATCAAGCCCAAAGGGATGTATAATCAAGCCCAGAGATGGCCCAGTAAGAATTAATGTAAGGCCCAATGTTAGATTTAATTAAGCCCGATCCAAGAAAATAAACCGCAGATCGAACCGATGGGTCACCGGATGGGTAAAACCAATGGGGCAACCCATGGGGAAGACCCATGGGGATAAGGGGCGACCAATTGGCCACCAAGTAAGGGTGGTGGCCAAATAAACTTGGTGGCTAAGCTTGGAATAGTAAGGAAGTGGAGGGAAATGACTAAAATGCCCCTAACCTTGGTTTTCTATAAATAGAAAGCTTAAGTTCATTATTTTGAGCTTTTGAAAATCCTACACTATGAGAAATAGAGAGAGAGAGTTCGGATGGGAGAAGAAGAGGGAGAGAATGAGGAAAAGCTTGCCCGAGTGCACGCTTTGTCCGACGGAAGGAGATTAAAGAAGAACGGTAATCTGAACCCTAGTTTCTTCTAATTTTCTTTAAGTTTAATATGTTCAAAATCATAACTTCATGAAGATAAGAAGTAGATGAAGTTAAGAATGAATTCATATGGTTGAAATCATGAGAAAATGAAGAAATAAGAATTTGGAATTTAGTTTATAAATTTCTTAAGGAAGTATAAGATTCGTAAGGATTTTGAGCGGTCTGAATGAATCTTATGAATGAGTAGGTCAAATAAGTAAGGAATGATGTTTTATAACATCAAATTCCAAGAAAAAGTAAAATCATAATCCAAAATATCGATTAAACACGAAGAACACGCGAAGAACGTGAAGAACGTTGTTGATGAACAAATTTAAAACCATCATAGGATAATTGTTGTTGATGGAAAAGTTTAAAACCATAGCGTATAAGTTAGTTGCTTATTGCTTGGTTAGGAACATTAGAAACGTTCTTGAAGAACGGATTAAAACTGAGCTATAACGAAGTTATGGCGAAATATTCGTAAAAGAAAAACGAGAATTAGAAAGTTTGTAAATGAACCCAAACGTGTAGGGTTTCATAAGAATGTAAGAGATCGTAGAAAACGTGAGTCTTCGACTCTAGAACGAATGAATTTCGAGTTCAGATGACCGAATTACGGACGAACGAACGAAGAACGTTAATAACGTAAAATGAACGAAGAGCGAAGATTAAGCCAATTGAATGGCATGTTAATGGATTCAGAACGAAGTTCTGTTCAAGGGTAATTGAATAGAGATTAAGAGACGAGTAACATAAATGTTGAATACATAAACAATCCTCGTGAATCGTATTCATGTCGGGCGAACGTTCTATGTATACATTAGTTGTATGACTTAGACGTTGTCGAAGGTAGTAAGTAAGATACGTTTGGTATCTAAAAAGCCGTAGAGAACGGTAATAAGATTAATGAAAGCCGAATGTGAGTCGGATGAGAATGTTAGAATGAAATGTAAGCGTTGAACACTTTAACCGACGTGAAGGTTGAGTGTACGCAAATATTAAACGGGTAAAACCTACACTCCGTGTATGGTTTGACCGTAGGATAATCAAGACCAATGATTAAACCTGTGAATGGTGAAGAAGATAAATTAAAGATAAGTGAGTATAACGTAAAGAAGCCCAGTTAATGTTTATAACTTGGATGGTGTTCCGAGTCGAATGAACCGTACGTTGTAAGATAAGAATAAGGTAACGTAAAATGCTTAACGCTATAAATGCGTAGAATGAATATTGAATGATCGATCTGAGAATACAACAGACTATATGACTTAGATGATAAAGAATAAATCCTGAGGTATGGCATTTAGTTGCCAGAAAGCCATAAGGAATAAGAATTTGACTTAACGAATATTATAGTTTAATAGTTCGGATAAGTTAAGATAAGTTTAGGTTGTGGTACAATCGTAACCTTTGATGGTTGACATATGGGAGCTGGGCTAAACAATTCCTTCAGAGAGCGAAGGTATATACAAAACTGGCAACCGACCTAACTCACTGTTATAGGCAGAATGTGACAACCCGAAAAATTGGATTGTCCAGAATTTAAGATTTAAAGAATTAGTTATTAATAAAATGAATTTTATTAATACTATTCTGTGTTATGTATTTATTAATCGTTCTATAACCTAGAATAATTATTAATCGGGAGGATTCTGGCTACGAGCTAGACTAAACGAGTAAGAATTTTCAAGACAAAAATGAAAATTTTCCGGGAACAAAAATATTTATGGGGAAAAGACGAAAAAAGCACTATTCACCCGACGAAACCTAAGGGTTAGGGTTTGAATAACCTAAGCCGTTCCGAGAGTTCGGTATGTCAAAATAACATTCCGTCAAAAGATTTGACGATAATATATCGTGAAAAGTTAATTGAGCTGATAAAAGTTTTTCTCAAAAAACGTGCAGAAATCGGACGAAATAAAAATGACGAAAAGTATTGTTATGTACTTTTCACTCGTTTAGCTACGTTAGGGGAAAACGTGAAGGAAAACGCTTGACACCAAAAAGTGTTTTTCAGTTTTTTGGAAATCCGAAGAATACGTAAAAGTTAATCAGTAAAGGAAAAACGAAATATCCAAAAATATTTGGATTCCGAGAATCGCAGTTTTTAAAACTCTCGGACGAAACCCAAAAGACGGAAGCACGAAGCTTCCAAGGAAAGCTACGTAAGGAGGTGGGGCGGCCACTTGGCCACCAAGTAAGGGTGGTGGCCAAGTAAACTTGGTGGCTAAGCCATGAATAGTAAGGAGGTGGGGGTGAAATGACCTAAATACCCCTAACTTTGGTTTTCTATATAAACAAGCCTTAAGCTCATTTGTTTGGTTTAAAATTTCTACCAACACTTGAGAGATAGAGAGAGAGAGTTCGGATGGGAGAAGAAGAGGAAGAGGAATGAGGAAAAGCTAGTCCGAGTGCACGCTTTGTCCGACGGAAGGAGATTAAAGAAGAACGGTAATTCGAACCCTAGTTTCTTCTAATTTTCTTTAAGTTTAATATGTTCAAAAACATAACTTAATGAAGATAAGAGGTAGATGAAGTTAAGAATGATTTCATATGGTTGAAATCATGAGAAAATGAAGAAATAAGAATTTGGAATTTAGTTTATAAATTTCTTAAGGAAGTATAAGATTCGTAAGGATTTTGAGCGATCCGAATGAATCTTATGAATGAGTAGGTTAAATAAGTAAGGAATGATGTTCTATAACATCAAATTCCAAGAAAAAGTAGAATCGTAATCCAAAATATCGATTAAAAATGAAGAACGAACGAAGAACGCGAAGAACATTGTTGATGGACAAATTTAAAACCATCATAGGATAATTGTTGTTGATGGACAAGTTTAAAACCATCGCGTATAAGTTAGTTTCTTATTGCTTCGTTAGGAACGTTAGAAACGTTCATGAAGAACGGATTAAAACTGAGCTATAACGAAGTTATGGCGAAAATTCGTAAAAGAAGAACGAGAATTAAAAAGTTCATAAATGAACCCGAACGTGTAGGGTTTCATATGAATGTAAGAGAACGTAGAAAACGTGAGTCTTGGACTCAAGAACGAATGAATTCCGAGTTCGGATGACCGAATTACGAACGAACGAAGAACGTTAATAACGTAAAACGAACGAAGAGCGAAGATTAAGCCAATTGAATGGCATGTTAATGATTAGGAAGGAAGTTACATCGAGGGTAATCAAAATATGTAAGATAAGGGAGATAATGGCTTTGGAACGTCCTCGTTAGAAGTTATAACGAAGAAGTTATGAGATTTTGAAGTCGTCTCAAGCTTATAAAAGACTTAGAAAATTTTTCTAGGTTTCATGCTCAGTACACATGTCATGAAGTCGTGCCTTGGGGTCGGGCGCTTGGCAGTGAGCTCGGGCCATTAGCTCTTGCTAAGTGGCACCGCATGATGCAAAAGAAAAGGGAAGAACGGCTGGCCATGGCTTCAAAGGTGGAAATAATACCAAAAATGAGATTTTAACTGCTCAATTTCTTAAGGGATGTGCAAGAAAGAAATATGAATATGTAATTCAACTAATTTAACACATAATCAAGTGTATTAAACCTTTGATGAAGGTTGAACGAAAAGATTAAATGAGATTAAAAGATAAAAAATGTAGACGCGGGTTACGGAACCAATGTCCGGGAACCGTAGTCACAATGAAACGAACGTGGGGGATAGCTTTGATGGTGATTCCTTAGACATTGATTGACGAGCGTAATGAATAACATTTTGATGTTATGTCATGGTCATGAGAGGTGAATGTAAAGCGTTTAGATTATTTTGAAGCATAACGTTGTTTGCGATGAACGATCGATCTTAGCATACAAACGAACCGTATGGCTTTGACATTAGGAAAGAATAATGAACATGGGGTTCAGGTGATGAGTAATGAATGAAAGCAATTAAAACCTTGGATGAAGGTTGAATAGAGATTAAGAGACGAGTAACGTAAATGTTGAATACGTAAACAATCCTCGTGAATCGTATTCACGTCGGGCGAACGCTCTATGTATACATTAGTTGTATGACTTAGACGTTGTCGAAGGTAGTAAGTAAGATACGTTTGGTATCTAAAAAGCCGTAGAGAACGGTAATAAGATTAATGAAAGCCGAATGTGAGTCGGATGAGAATGTTAGAATGAAATGTAAGCGTTGAACACTTTAACCGACGTGAAGGTTGAGTGTACGCAAATATTAAACGGGTAAAACCTACACTCCGTGTATGGTTTGACCGTAGGATAATCAAGACCAATGATTAAACCTGTGAATGGTGAAGAAGATAAATTAAAGACAAGTGAGTATAACGTAAAGAAGCCGAGTTAATGTTTATAACTTGGATGGTGTTCCGAGTCGAATGAACCGTACGTTGTAAGATAAGAATAAGGTAACGTAAAATGCTTAACGCTATAAATGCGTAGAATGAATATTGAATGATCGATCTGAGTATACAAAAAACTATATGACTTAGATGATAAAGAATAAATCCTGAGGTATGGCATTTAGTTGCCAGAAAGCCATAAGGAATAAGAATTTAACTTAACGAATATTATAGTTTAATAGTTCGGATAAGTTAAGATAAGTTTAGGTTGTGGTACAATCGTAACCTTTGATGGTTGACATATGGGAGCTGGGCTAAACAATTCCTTCAGAGAGCGAAGCTATATACAAAACCCGGCAATGACCTAACTCATCATTATAAAGCGTAATGTGACAACCCGAAAAATTGGATTGTCCAGAATTTAAGATTTAAAGAATTAGTTATTAATAAAATGAATTTTATTAATACTATTCTGTGTTATGTATTTATTAATCGTTCTATAACCTAGAATGATTATTAATCGGGAGGATTCTGGCTACGAGCTAGACTAAACGAGTAAGAATTTTCAAGACGAAAATGAAAATTTTCCGAGAACAAAAATATTTCCGGGGAAAAGACGAAAAAAGCACTATTCACCCGACGAAACCTAAGGGTTAGGGTTTGAATAACCTAAGCCGTTCCGAGAGTTCGGTATGTCAAAATGACATTCCGTCAAAAGATTTGACGATAATATGTCGTGAAAAGTTAAGTGAGCTGATAAAAGTTTTTCTCAAAAAACGTGCAGAAATCGGACGAAATAAAAATGACGAAAAGTATTGTTATGTACTTTTCACTCGTTTAGCTACGTTAGGGGAAAACGTGAAGGAAAACGCTTGACACCAAAAAGTGTTTTTCAGTTTTTTGGAAATCCGAAGAATACGTAAAAGTTAATCAGTAAAGGAAAAACGAAATATCCAGAAATATTTGGATTCCGAGAATCGCAGTTTTTAAAACTCTCGGACGAAACTCAAAAGACGGAAGCACGAAGCTTCCAAGGAAAGCTACGTAAGGAGGTGGGGCGGCCACTTGGCCACCAAGTAAGGGTGGTGGCCAAGTAAACTTGGTGGCTAAGCCATGAATAGTAAAGAGGTGGGGGTGAAATGACCTAAATACCCCTAACTTTGGTTTTCTATATAAACAAGCCTTAAGCTCATTTGTTTGGTTTGAAATTTCAACCAACACTTGAGAGATAGAGACAGAGAGTTCGGATGGGAGAAGAAGAGGAAGAGGAATGAGGAAAAGCTAGTCCGAGTGCACGCTTTGTCCGACGGAAGGAGATTAAAGAAGAACGGTAATTCGAACCCTAGTTTCTTCTAATTTTCTTTAAGTTTAATATGTTCAAAAACATAACTTAATGAAGATAAGAGGTAGATGAAGTTAAGAATGATTTCATATGGTTGAAATCATTAGAAAATGAAGAAATAAGAATTTGGAATTTAGTTTATAAATTTCTTAAGGAAGTATAAGATTAAGTAAGGATTTTGAAGCGATCCGAATGAATCTTATGAATGAGTAGGTTAAATAAGTAAGGAATGATGTTCTATAACATCAAATTCCAAGAAAAAGTAGAATCGTAATCCAAAATATCGATTAAAAATGAAGAACGAACGAAGAACGCGAAGAACATTGTTGATGGACAAATTTAAAACCATCATAGGATAATTGTTGTTGATGGACAAGTTTAAAACCATCGCGTATAAGTTAGTTTCTTATTGCTTCGTTAGGAACGTTAGAAACGTTCATGAAGAACGGATTAAAACTGAGCTATAACGAAGTTATGGGGAAAATTTGTAAAAGAAGAACGAGAATTAAAAAGTTCATAAATGAACCCGAACGTGTAGGGTTTCATATGAATGTAAGGGAACGTAGAAAACGTGAGTCTTGGACTCAAGAACGAATGAATTCCGAGTTCGGATGACCGAATTACGAACGAACGAAGAACGTTAATAACGTAAAACGAACGAAGAGCGAAGATTAAGCCAATTGAATGGCATGTTAACAGATTCAGAAGGAAGTTCTGTCTGAGGGTAATCAAAATATGTAAGATAAGGGAGAGAATGGCTTTGGAACGTCCTTGTTCCGAGTTATGACGAAGAAGTTATGAGATTTTGAAGTCAGCGTCTCAAGCTTATAAAAGACTTAGAAAATTTTTTCTAGGTTTCATGCTTTCGTGCCGCAGTCATGAAGTCGCGTTTTGAAATTCGGCAAGGCGCAGCGTGAGTGAGCTCAAGCCATTAGCTACTGCTAAGTGGCACCGCAGTGCAAAAGAAAGGGAAGGGCACGGCGCTGCGGCGCCAGTGCAGGGCAATACCCAAAAATGAGATTTTAACTGCTCAATTTCTTAAGGGATGTGCAAGAAAGAAATATGAATATGTAATTCAACTAATTTAACACTTAATCAAGTGTATTAAACCTTTGATGAAGGTTGAACGAAAAGATTAAATGAGATTAAAAGATAAAAAATGTAGACGCGGGTTACGGAACCAATGTCCGGGAACCGTAGTCACAATGAAACGAACGTGGGGGATTGCTTTGATGGTGATTCCTTAGACGTTGATTGACGAGCGTAATGAATAACATTTTGATGTTATGTCATGGTCATGAGAGGTGAATGTAAAGCGTTTAGACGCTGTGAACGCAACGTTGTTGCGATGAACGATCGGTCTTAGCATACAACGAACCGTATGGCTTTGACATTAGGAAAGAATAATGAACATGGGGTTCAGGTGATGAGTAATGAATGAAAGCAATTAAAACCTTGGATGAAGGTTGAATAGAGATTAAGAGACGAGTAACGTAAATGTTGAATACGTAAACAATCCTCGTGAATCGTATTCACGTCGGGCGAACGTTCTATGTATACATTAGTTGTATGACTTAGACGTTGTCGAAGGTAGTAAGTAAGATACGTTTGGTATCTAAAAAGCCGTAGAGAACGGTAATAAGATTAATGAAAGCCGAATGTGAGTCGGATGAGAATGTTAGAATGAAATGTAAGCGTTGAACACTTTAACCGACGTGAAGGTTGAGTGTACGCAAATATTAAACGGGTAAAACCTACACTCGTGTATGGTTTTGGCCGTAGGATAATCAAGACCAATGATTAAACCTGTGAATGGTGAAGAAGATAAATTAAAGACAAGTGAGTATAACGTAAAGAAGCCGAGTTAATGTTTATAACTTGGATGGTGTTCCGAGTCGAATGAACCGTACGTTGTAAGATAAGAATAAGGTAACGTAAAATGCTTAACGCTATAAATGCGTAGAATGAATATTGAATGATCGATCTGAGTATACAAAAAACTATATGACTTAGATGATAAAGAATAAATCCTGAGGTATGGCATTTAGTTGCCAGAAAGCCATAAGGAATAAGAATTTAACTTAACGAATATTATAGTTTAATAGTTCGGATAAGTTAAGATAAGTTTAGGTTGTGGTACAATCGTAACCTTTGATGGTTGACATATGGGAGCTGGGCTAAACAATTCCTTCAGAGAGCGAAGGTATATACAAAACTGGCAACCGACCTAACTCACTGTTATAGGCAGAATGTGACAACCCGAAAAATTGACTTAACGAACATTATAGTTAATAGTTCGGATAAGTTAAGATGAATTTAGGTTCTAGTACAATTGTAACCTTTGATGGTTGACATATGGGAGCTGGGCTAAACAATTCCTTCAGAGAGAGAAGGTATATACAAAATTGGCAACCGATCTAACTCACTGTTATGGGCAGTGTAGATGAGACGGGAACTTGTTTGTTGGTTGTTTATGGGAAACCACTCAGAGTACTATATGGACTACTAGCAGAGACACGATGTGTACTGAGTCCTAGGAGAGTTATAAGAAGAAGATAAGAATGTAAATCATCAAAGATGATGAACGTATTAAGTATGACATGTGACGACCTAAAAATAGGTCCATTCCATCCAACCCATTCTGAGTCGCCAAATACATGGTACAGAAACAACTACAACTTTATTATCACAACAATAAAACTGTGAGTTTAAATAAAAATATTATCTTTTAGACAATATTTATACTCAAATAAATCCTCATCACATTTATTGATACAATATTTTACAAAAATGGTGAGGACTACTAAACAACTCTCTAGAACCTTCATTCCATACCCACTAGTACTCGCTACATTCGTCTCCCGAGAAGAAAAATGGAACAACAAGAAAAGGGTGAGCTCAACTAGCCGGAAAAGAATGTTATGACTAAGATAATATACAACAAATTATCGTTAGTCTCCAACAGGAAAAATCGATAGAATACAATAGACAACAAGTTTCGGATCAATATTCGCAGTTGAAATAATAATTCATAGAAGAGTTACATAGAGAATGAAATCTACTATAATCTATGAATTTAACGATCCATCATCAATATTTTATCCTCGTAACATCAATCAATATTCATCTCAAATCAAATATTCATCTTTGCACTAGAGCCAAAGATATTCATCAATCGGTCATATTCATCTCAACACTGCTCATCTTTGCACTAAAGGCCAAAGATATTCATCGATCGGTCATGTTCATTTAAACACATGTTCATCTCATCTTTACTACTGAGCCAAAGATATTCATCGATCGGTCGTGTTCATTTAAACACTGCTCATCTTTGCACTCTGTGCCAAAGATATTCTTCAGAAATCATTCATCTTTGCACTACGGGCCAAAGATATTCAATAATATCATCATTTAAGACCGAGGATGATGAAAATATTTTAAAGAACGAATCCGGTGAAACAAAATGACAAGGATTAAGGATTAAGGATTCAGTACTTTTGTTTTATCCATGTCCAACAATACCTCAAAAATAATCATAGTGGTGTAAAATTCAAGAATGATCAAAACATGGATACAATCAAAGCTAGTATCCGAATAGATATTTTAGATTTAAAAGAAAAATTTTTCATTTTTTAGGTGAATAGTCTTGCCAGATTCGTGAATAGTGCCGATACGTGAATAATAACTCAGACACCAAAAGATAGAAATTCCAAAAAAAAACATTTTCACGCTTCATGAATAGTACTCGTGAATAGTAACTCGTGAATAGTAACTCATGAATAGTAACTTCGTGAATAGTAACTCATGAATAGTAACCCAGAGCATGAAAAAAGTTCCAAATTTGATAAAAAGTACCAACCAATATTTCAAAGATAATGATATTGAAGAATTAATATCATTTGAGAAGAAAATAACATCCTTACCTCAAAGAATCGATTACTTCGGAAGGAAAGGTCGGAAGTGATCTTTGAATGAAACTTATCTTCAAGCAAGAACTCTCAAAGTATCTAAATACTCACAAAATACGCTCAATAATATAGAGAGAAAAGAGAAAACTTTGTTTCGGTGTGATTTTCAATTCTAACTTAAGCCCTCTATTTATAGGAAAATGTTAGCTTGGCATCAAGCAGACTTGACTTTTTTGCTACGATGGCTTTACACCGCTACTATTGCCACCCACCACATTTGAAATAAAATTCAGCACATTTTTCACCAACCACAAGTGGGGCCCACTCAATTCTAGAATTTTCCACCAAAATCAATTATAAACCTAATTTAGAATCCGACACCTCTTAAAATTCACAACAAATCATTCGTGCATTTTTAACGGTTCAAAATTTGTGGACATATACTCAACTTATGTATGTATAACATACCCAAAAATTACCACAATCCAACGGTCGGATTAAAAATTATAACCCCCGCAATATATCTCAAAACCCCTGATTTGATTTTTAACACCTCCAATCCGATAAAATACTGATAAAACACCTCAACATTAATTCCTTCATTAATAACCACATAAATAAATCCATCATTTATATTCATATAAAATAAATATTTCCTTATCATATGAATCAATAATTAATTATTCACAAATAATATTACAGAATCACATTTATGACAACCGAAATTTGTTCCTGGGAAGAGGGGGCTTTCAATAAGGATCTCTCCTCATCGGGCGCCGCAATTAGGTGACCAAACCTCTCCTTAGACGAACTTTCTAGACATTGCCAATAATGTTATCTAATAATATTATTCAAATAATATGAATTATTGATCCGATAATGGGAAATATCATGCGGTGACAATTATTGAACAACAATAATATAAAATATCAACGCATGACAATTATTGAATCAATAAAATAAAATATTGAAAGAATTAACTCTGTAAAAATTATTGAGTAGTGCCATCTTACGTAAGGATCAATAATTCAACAATCTTTGTAATACCGTGTGCTCTTTATGCAACCACGCGACATCGTATTTTAACCATAAGGTATTCCAATGATCTTAATGGTGAATAACTAATAGTTATTTATAACCACCCAAACTTTGTCGTTTTCCTCATCCAATCGCTTTCAGTTATGGGGCCCACACATGGGCTACTGTGCATTTAATACGAATATTCACAAGCGATCGAATATTCCACGACCAAACGAATATTCCCAAACAAAATGAATATTTTATAACCACTTGCTTATTTTGAAATATTTGCGTATTTAACCCTTTACTATCCACATTAATCAAATCAACCCTTACTATTTCAAAATAATAAATAAAGGAAATTCCTTTTTTATTTAAAAAAATTTTCGGGGTCTTACATGACATCTCCGTATGTCATGAAGCCATTAACCGGTAAAGGAAGTTGGTCGCATAAACTTAGTTTGTAAGAACGTGAACCCTAAAAAGTAAAGTTAAATAAACCAATGTGTAAGTCAAGTATATGACTAATTGGTATATGTGTTATTTCCTTATGTGCTACATAGGAATTGGAAGAGTAGTTCAGCGTAAACTAGAAGCTTTAGTTATGCGTAAGGCAAGTTTTCTAACTTCATTCATATTTTAAATGAATGCTAGTTTCTAAACTTCTCAGATGTTGAACTTGAGAAGTTACTCATCATCTTGAATGTGTGATATTTGTACAAGGTGTTAGAATATATGAGGCCTTGTGCCACAATATGAACAACCGGTGTTTCTATGATATGAAGCATTACGTGATTGAAGCTATTTCAATATGAGCATGTTCGTTTATCATGAACCGTTATTATTAAGTTTGTACTATTGATTCTAGCAGGACAAAATGTGTATGAAAGAGAGTAGAGAATGAAAGTATTTCAAAGGGAATGTAACTCACTGTTTTTAAAATGATAGGAATTGAGATTATTCCTATTATTCAAGCCGCTTCATAACCTTTGTTCGGTTATTGAAGTCTTAAAGAATATTTAAATTCTTGAAGTTGTTTGTTCAATTGCTTTGACTTCTTTGAGCAATTGAATGCTCACACTTGCTTTAAATAAAAACATTTTCAGCGAACGATGTTAGAAAGAACTTAAGGATCCCGTAAAGATCAAGCTGATCGGTATCCAGAAGAAGTACCATTCATTATATGAATGAGCGTGAAGATCAAGCGGAGACTTGTAATATAGAATGATAGAATTAAACTATAGAATAGTTTAATGAACGATTATGTATCCTTGGTGGCGGATAAAAGTCACTTGTACAAGATGTAAAGAATAATGTAATTATCATTATTTGGAATGAAAGAGGTTTTAAGGTTTTAGAACCTGGGAATTGTGGATGTATGTTGTTATATTTAGCTATATAATGATGTATATTTGGAAGAAGATGGGATCGTGACGTACGAAATTCGGATGTGAAAATAGACCGGATTTCGGGGCGTTACAGTGTAGATGAGCCGGGAACTTGTTTGTTGGTTGTTTGTGGGAAACCACTCAGAGTACCATATGGACTACTAGCAGAGACACGATGTGTGCTGAGTCCAAGGAAAGTATAAGAAGAAGATAAGAATGTAAATCATCAAAGATGATGAACGTATTGCAAAGACATCTCCAGTATGTCATGAAGCCGTTATTCTTAAGTAAAGGAAGTTGGTCGCGTAAACTTAGTTTGTAAGAACGCGAACCCTAAGAAGTAAAGTTAAGTAAACCAATGCGTAAAGTCATGTATATGACTAATTGGTGTATGTGTTATTTCCTTATGTGCTATATAGGAATTGGAATGAGCAGTTCAGCGAAAACTATAAGATGTAGCTGTGCGTAAGGTAAGTTTCCTAACTTCATTCATATTTTAAATGAATGCTAGTTTCTAAACTTCTCAAATATTGAACTTGAGAAGTTACGTACATGCAAATGTGTGATATTTGTACAAGGTGTTAGAATATATGAGGCCTTGTGCCACAATGTGAACTGCCGATTGTTTCTATGATGATATGAACTGTTTTGTGATTGGACTGTTCAATATGAGCATGTTCAGTTTATACATGAACCATTATTGTTAAGTCTGTGCTATTGATTCTAGCTAGACAGAATACGTATGAAAGAGAGTAGAGAATAAAAGTATTTCAAAGTGAATGTAACTAATGTTTTAAAATGATAGGAATTGAGATTATTCCTATTATTCAAGCTGCTTCATAACCTTTGTTCGGTTATTGAAGTCTTACAAGAATGTTTGAATTCTTAAAGTTGTTTGTTCAACTATTATGACTTGCTAGGCAATTGAATGCTCACACTTGCTTTAAATAAAAACATTTTCAGCGAACGATGTTAAAAAGAACTTAAAGATCCTAGAAAGATTAAGTTGATCGGTATCCAGATGAAGTGCCATTCATTAGATGAATGAGCGTGAAGATCAAGGGAAGACTTGTAATATAGAATGATAGAAGTAAACTATAGAATAGTTTAATGAATGATTATGTATCCTTGGTGGCAGATAAAAGTCACTTGTACAAGATGTAAAGAATAATGTAATTTTCATTATTTGGAATGAAAGAGGTTTTAAGGTTTTAGAACCTGGGATTTGAGGATGTATATTGTTATATTTAGCTATATAATGATGTATGTTTGGAAGAAGATGGGATCGTGACGTATGAAATCCGGATGTGAAAATAGACCAGATTTCGGGGCGTTACAGGGAGAGACGGGGAAATCCTTCGCTAGTATGACCTACCTAAGTTTATTTGTTATTTAATTGGTCGGTCAGAATATAGGGATAATATGTGGCATGTCAATTAACCCTTGTTTTGTTGCAATATTTTAAAATGACATCCGAGAATGTTGAGAATAGCAATGGAGCACATGAGACCGTTGAATCACCAACGATCAATACCCAAGATAATGTGCAACAGGAAGATAATAATCCTCAGGTAAGCAACAACACCGATCAGATGATGAACGATGGGATGTTCAGAGGCTTTATGCAATTCATGCAACATCAGGCGAGAGAGACTCATGTTCAAAATGCAGGTGGAAACACTAGCAACTCTCGGATGGTCACCGCTAAGCAGTTCAAGGAGCTGGGACCACCAGAGTTTTTGGGAGAGCCAGAACAACTTAAAGCGGAGACGTGGATAAAGCAGATCACCAAGATATTTGATATCTTGGGATGTTCCGAGGAGCAAAAGGTTCCCTTTGCCACCTTCATGTTGCGAGGAGAGGCGGATTCTTGGTGGGAATCGATAAAAGCGACTCAACTGCCGCATTGAAGATGTCTTGGGAGAAGTTTCAAGAATTATTCAACGACAAGTACTTTCCCGAAAGTATTCGTCACATGAAGGAGGTGGAATTCATCAAGCTGGAGCAAAACAATATGACCGTGTCACAGTACGAGGCTAAGTTTACCGAGTTGTCCCGGTTTGCATCCCATTTGGTTGATAATGAGGAGTGAATGACGCGGATGTTTCTAAGAGGTTTGAAACCCAATATACGTCAATACCTCATTTCTCACAAACTTTGTTTATATTCAGATGTTGTGAATAGGGCTCAGTTATTGGAGCGCGATAATGAGTCAGCACAACCAAAAGGCAACTTACCAACAACACAATAATAATTGTACCTGTGGCAACGGCCATCGGAACAATGATAACCATCGTGGGGGAAATTATCATGCCAAGAATGGTAACCACTTTGGTGGTAATCATGGCCAAGATAATAGAAGTGGAAAATTCAAAAAGAGAAGACTTAACGATGATGGGAAGACGTCGAAAGACCACTGACACAAAGAACAAATTCTAGGGAGGAGAAGCGACCACCGGTTAGATCTTCTGAGATGTGAGAGAAGGGACACATAAGTCCAAACCATTCACGACTTTCCAAGGTATGTTTTAGTTGTGGAAAAGATAGTCACATAGCTCGATTTTGTCTTGTGGCGAAATCAAGTCCAAATTGGGATGGTGGCACCAAAGGCGGATCTGAGACAAAACAAAGTCGGTGGTTTTAGGAAGAGCATTTTTCGTGACTTCTCAAAAGCGAGTAACCCGAACGAAGTTTACGCGGGTTAGTTAATTATAAATTCTTGAAGTCTATACCTTATTGAATCTTGGTTCTACCCATTCTTTTATCTCTCTCTTGCTTGCGCTCAACATTTGAACTTGACCCCTAAGAAATTAGACTTTGACTTATCTATTGAAACTCCATTATGAGAAACCTTCGTTACCTCCACTGTTTATAATTCTTGTTTAATTCAAATCGACACTTTCACGTTACCCGTCGATCTTATCTCTTTAAAGATACTTGCATTTGATGTGATTTTAGGGATTGATTGGTTAACCACTCATCATACTAAAATTGATTATTTTCGTAAGGTTGTTAGTTTTTATATTCCTAACCAACCTATTATCCAAATTCAAGCAACCAAACCATTAAAGTCAAACACTTTCATATTAAGCCATAAAGTCATTCGTTTATTGAAAAACGGATGTCAAGCTTTCTTAGCCCATGTCATGGACTTGAACAAAAATACGTCAGATTTGAATAATATTGATGTTGTTAGTGAATTTCCTGACGTATTTCCTGAATAAACTTCCTGGCCTACCCCCAGAGTGTGATATTGAATTTTGTATTGAACCCAGTACAAAACCCATTTCTAAAACCCTTCAATATTTCTTCAACCAAAACGAACGTATAATGCGCCAAAGATGTTGGCTCGATGTGATGCCCCCAAAACAGGTATACATCACCCATCTTGGGTCGCCAGATACATGGTACATAACTCAACTACAAACTTAATTATAGAACTGTCGTGCAAATTACGACAAAACATAGCTGAGAGTTTAAACACGAATATTGTCTTCTAGACAATATCCACAGTCAATGGAGTTCTCATTACAATTATTATCACACTATTTTATAAAAATAGTGAGGACTACTATAGCCATTATCTCGAACCACCAATCCATTCCCCGACTCGTCCCAGCTATATTCTCATTTCCTGAAGAGAACAGTGAAAGAAAAGGGTGAGCTCAACTAGCCCAGTAAGAAATTTTATGACTAAGATAATGCAGAATAAATTATCCTTAGCCTTCAACAATATAACAACTAATAGAATATAATAGACAACAAGTTTTAGATCAACAACTGCAGCGGAATAAGCAATCCATTAGAAGAGTCAAGTAGAGCATGATATCTACTATCTTCTATGATTTAAAAGTTTATCATCAATTTTATCCTTGTAATACTCATCAACGGTTCTTTGTTATACTCAAGACAAAAAGAACTATCATCACCTGTCTTCACCTAAACCACCAAAGATTATAGTTAAATCCATAATTCATGTTTATAATAATGTGAATCAATAGTTCCTCCTTGCCACAAAGGCTTAATAGAACGTTTACTCAATATCCTTACCCCAAAGGCTAAAGATATTCAAATGTAATAACAATGATCATACCAATCAGTTGTCTACCTTTGCACTATGGCCCAAAGATATTCAACTATAATACCAATGGTCATGATCATACCAATCAATTGTCTGTCAGTGCACTACGGCCAAAGACATTAAACTGTTAACTAATGGTCATGATCCTTCCAATCACATCATCGAATTATCCATGCACTACGGGCCAAGGATATTCGTTATTATCACCAGTAGTCATGATCATGTCATACACCTGTCCATCTTTGCACGTAAGCCAAAGATATACAACTATAAAACCAATAATCAACAGTCCATCTTTGCACGTAAGCCAAAAATATACAACCGTAAAACCAATAATCAACAGTCCATCTATGCACGTAAGCCAAAGATGACTTTCATCACAATATAAGCATGAGGATGATGACAATGATATAAGCATTAATCAAATGAAATCAAGGATAAATATTAAAGACTTTAAATTTATCCAGAGTTTAAAAATATCCAAATTGTCAACATGATACTGCTTTGTGGAGTAAAATTCAAGAATAATATTCATGTACCAAAAATAATTTAGACAGAAAAGAAATATATTTTTCGGGTAAATAGTACCCAGTGAATAGTACCCTGTGAATAGTACTTCGGGAATAGTATCTCGTGAATAGTATCCCGGCATGAAAAGTGCCCCAAATACCCCAGTGAATGATACTAGAGTGAATAGTAATTGGGCGAATAATAACCTGTGAATAGTACTCCGACACGAAAAGTGCCTCGAATATCCGAGTGAATAATACTAGAGTGAATAGTAACTGGGTGAATAGTAACCCATAAATAGTAACTCGTAACAGAAAAATACCAAATAAAATGATATTTCATGACGAGTACAAAAGAAATGATATTTCATACGAGTATAATAGCATATACGAAACTGCAAATGGATTTTCATCCGCCATGCGGTAATCCACGTAGATAGATCATTTCCATAATTTAATAAAGAATGAATACGAATGATCCTTCACCATGCATATGGTAATCCACATAGACAGGTTATTCCAACAGAATAATAAAGAATGGAATAATGAAGAATTCACCATGCATGCGATAGACCGCATGCATGAGTTATTCAATAAAATAATAAAGAATGGAACGGTCACGCGTAATCCGCATGCACGAGGATATTCCAATGAGAATAATAATGAAGCGAAACGGTCATGCGTAATCCCTTATGCATGAGGATATTCCAATGAGAATAGTAAAGAAAGGAATAACAACAGAATTCACGGAACTTTGCGATAGACCGCGAACGAGTTATTCCAATGTAATAATAAAGAATGGAACCAGGTCATGCGTAACCCGCACAGACAAGATATTCCAATAGAATAATAAATAATGGAATAACAACTCTTACGAGTATTGAAAGAAAATAACTTCTCTTCATGAATACAAAAAATAATACCCATTACCTTAGAAGAAAACTGGATACTGGAATAGTGAGGTAGCAGACTTCTCTTCTTCTTTCTCTCTATAATTTCTCTATAATAATTGCTCTATAGCTTTAGTAAATTGGTGAAAAATAATGAAGGAATGAGCTTTTATTTATAGGAAAATATAGTTTTGATAATTGTACGTTTTGGGGCTCGAAATATTACAATATAATACCTTCCTCTTTTTCTTCATTTTTAATTTAGTCCTGCAAGTATTATCAAACTTGCACCACCTCCCCTAATAGTAAATCATGTGAATCAATAGTAAATCATGTGAATTAATAGTACACACATGTGATCACATAGTTATAAGCATTAGAATTAATAGCAATTAATTGCTCATTTATCCGATTAATTACCCGATTGGTCAATATAACCTCCAGATATCAATTATTATCGAAATAATTATCGATTTCCACCAACACTATTAATCCCAACACAATGAAAATATTTTTATCAACAATTTCTTTTTTGAATTTTTGAAGTTTGACATTTTCCAAAAAAGTCAACTATTGACTTTTTGACCAAAAAGTCAACCCCGATAAATTTTGTGTTTATAGTCTATTTTCACTAATTTCATCATTTCGTACTCAAATATCACGTCCGCGTCTCCAAATTCAACATTGAACTCAAATTTAATTTTTAATAACATTTATTCATTATTATTATAACTCACAATATTAACAACCAGATCGTTTCCAGGAAAGAGGGGGCTTTCCGATAAGGATTTCTCCTTATTGGCGCGCAATTAGGTGACCAAACCTCTCCTTGACAGAACTTCTAGACATTGTTAATTATGCAAATATTAATATGAATAACTTATCATCTCAATTATTGATTTAATAATATATAAATTATTGACAATAATTGAATCAAATAACGTGAGATATTATGCAGCAATTACTGTAACAATAATAAAACTGAGTGTCTTCTCACGTAAGCATCAATAATCAAAAATACTGTATAATACCATGTGCTACTAAGCAACCACGCGTATTACTGTACTTTTATCACTGATTATTTTATGAAAACTTTCTTACTTTTAAAATTTTCAAATATCACCCTTAACTTTAAACTTTAATCAATTTAACTATTTACCGATATAGAAAAATTGAATACTTTTATTTCATAAAGTTCGGGATCTCACAATCTCCCCTCCTTATGAAATTTCGCCCTCGAAATTTACGTACCTGGTAGTTCAAAGAGATGAGAATACCTTGCTTTCTTTTTGGATTATACCTTCCCCATTATTTCCTCTCTATCATGATTTTCCCATTTCTCAATTCCTGTATTTCAAATATCATTCTAGAATATAGTTTCAAAATAAAGGTTAATTGACATGTCACATATTATCCCTATACTCTGACCGACCAATTAAATACCAAATAAACTTAGGTAGGTCATACTAGCGAAGGAATTCCCCGTCTCTCCCCTCCTAGTTCTTATCTCACATCTCGGCCGAGGATCATATCCCTAAGCTTTGATACCAAATTGTGGCGCCCCAAAGCGGTATACATTACCCATCTTGGGTCACCAGATACACGGTACATAACTTAACTTCAAACTTAATTATACAACTGTCATGCAAATTACGACAAAACATAACTGAGAGTTTAAACACGAATATTGCCTTTTAGACAATATCCACAGTCAATGGAGTTCTCATTACAATTATTATCACACTATTTTATAAAAATAGTGAGGACTACAATAGCCACTATCTCGGACCACCAATCCATTCCCCGACTCGTCCCAGCTATATTCTCATTTCCTGAAGAGAACAGTGAAAGAAAAGGGTGAGCTCAACTAGCCTAGTAAGAAATTTTATGACTAAGATAATGCAGAATAAATTATCCTTAGCCTTCAACAGTATAACAACTAATAGAATATAATAGACAACAAGTTTTAAATCAACAACTACAGTGGAATAAGCAATACATTAGAAGAGCCAAGTAGAGCATGATATCTACTATCTTCTATGATTTAAAAGTTTATCATCAATTTTATCCTTGTAATACTCATCAACGGTTCTTTGTTATACTCAAGAAAAAAAGAACTATCATCACCTGTCTTCACCTAAACCACCAAAGATTATAGTTAAATCCACAAAGGCTTAATAGAACGTTTACTCAATATCCTTACCCCAAAGGCTAAAGATATTCAAATGTAATAATAATGATCATACCAATCAGTTGTCTACCTTTGTACTACGGCCCAAAGATATTCAACTATAAGACCAATGGTCATGATCATACCAATCAATTGTCTGTCAGTGCACTACGAACAAAGACATTCAACTGTTAACTAATGGTCATGATCCTGCCAATCACATTATCGAATTATCCATGCACTACGGGCCAAGGATATTCGTTATTATCACCAGTGGTCATGATCATGTCATACACCTATCCATCTTTGCACATAAGCCAAAGATATACAACTATAAAACCAATAATCAACAGTCCATCTTTGCACGTTAGCCAAAAATATACAACCGTAAAACCAATAATCAACAGTCCATCTATGCACGTAAGCCAAAGATGACTTTCATCACAATATAAGCATGAGGATGATGACAATGATATAAGCATTAATCAAACGAAATCAAGGATAAATATTAAAGACTTTAAATTTATCCAGAGTTTAAAAATATCCAAATTATCAACATGATACTGCTTTGTAGAGTAAAATTCGAGAATAATATTCATGTACCAAAAATAATTTGGATAGAAAAGAAATATATTTTTCGGGTGAATAGTACCCAGTGAATAGTACTTCAGGAATATTACCTCGTGAATAGTACCCCGGTATGAAAAGTGCCCCAAATACCCGAGTGAAAGATACTAGAATGAATAGTAATTGGGTGAATAGTAACCCGTGAATAGTACTCCAGCACGAAAAGTGCCCCGAATATCCGAGTGAATAATACTAGAGTGAATAGTAACTGGGTGAATAGTAACCCATAAATAGTAACTCGTAACAGAAAAATACCAAATAAAATGATATATTTCATGATGAGTACAAAAGAAATGATATTTCATACGAGTATAATAGCATATCTGAAGCTATGAAATGGATTTTCATCCGCCGTGCAGTAATCCACGTGAGCGAGATCATTTCCACAATTTCATAAAGAATGAATCGAAGGATCATTCACCATGCATATGGTAATCCACATAGACGAGTTATTCCAGCGAGAATAATAAAGAATGGAATAATGGAAGAATTCACCATGCATGCGATAGGCCGCGCATAAAACGAGGTTATTCAATGAATAATAAAGAATGGAACTAGGTCATGCGTAATCCGCACAGACAAGATATTCCAGTAGAATAATAAAGAATGGAATAACAACTCTTACGAGTATTAAAAGAAAATAACTTCTCTTCATGAATACAAAAAATAATACCATTACCTTAGAAGAAAACTGGATACTAGAATAGTGAGGTAGCAGACTTCTCTTCTTCTTTCTCTCTATAATTTCTCTATAATAATTGCTCTATAGCTTTAGTAAATTGGTGAAAAATAATGAAGGAATGAGCTTCTATTTATAGGAAAATATAGTTTTGATAATTGTACGTTTTGTGGCTCGAAATATTACAGTATAATACCTTCCTTTTTTTCTTCATTTTTAATTTTGTCCTGCAAGTATTATCAAACTTGCACCACCTCCCCTAATAGTAAATCATGTGAATCAATAGTAAATCATGTGAATTAATAGTACACACATGTGATCACATAGTTATAAGCATTTGAATTAATAGCAATTATTTGCTCATTTATCCGATTAATTACCCGATTGGTCAATATAACCTCCAGATATCAATTATTATCGAAATAATTATCGATTTCCACCAACACTATTAATCCCAACACAATGAAAATATTTTTATCAACAATTTCTTTTTTGAATTTTCGAAGTTTGACTTTTTTTAAAAAAGTCAACTATTGACTTTTTGACAAAAAAGTTAACTATTGACTTTTTCACCAAAAAGTCAACCCTGATAAATTTTGTGTTTATAGTCTATTTTCACTAATTTCATCATTTCAGACTCAAATATCACGTCCGCGTCTCCAAATTCAACTCTGAACTCAAATTCGATTTTTAATAACATTTATTCATTATTATTATAACTCACAATATTAACAACCAGATCGTTTCCAGGAAAGAGGGGGCTTTCCGATAAGGATTTCTCCTTATTGGCGCGCAATTAGGTGACCAAACCTCTCCTTGATAGAACTTCTAGACATTGTTAATTATGAAAATAATAATATAAATAACTTATCATCTCAATTATTGATTTAATAATATATAAAATATTGACAATAATTGAATCAAATAACGTGAGATATTATGCAGCAATTACTGTAGCAATAATAAAACTGAGTGTCTTTTCACGTAAGCATCAATAATCAAAAATATTGTACAACATCGTGTGTATTCTTATGCAACCAATGCCGACATCTTGTACTTTTATCACTGATTATTTTATGAAAACTTTCTTACTTTTAAAATTTTCAAATATCACCCTTAACTTTAAACTTTTATCAATTTAACTATTTACCAATATAGAAAAATTGAATAGTTTTATTTCATAAAGTTCGGGATCTCACAATCTCCCTTCCTTATGAAATTTCGCCCTCAAAATTTACGTACCTGGTAGTTCGAAGAGATGAGAATACCTTGCTTTCTTTTCGGATTGTACCTTCCCCGTTATTTCCTCTCTATCATGATTTTTCCATTTCTCATCTCCTATATTTCAGATATCATTCTAGAATATAGTTTCAAAATAAAGGTTAATTGACATGTCACATATTATCCCTATACTCTGACCGACCAATTAAATACCAAATAAACTTAGGTAGGTCATACTAGCGAAGAATTCCTAAAATCTCTCCTCCTAGTTCTTATCTCACATCTCAGCCAGGGATCATATCCCTAAGCTTTGATACCAACTGTGACGCCCCCAAAACAGGTATACATTACCCATCTTGGGTCACCAGATACACGGTACATAACTCAACTACAAACTTAATTATACAACTGTCATGCAAATTACGACAAAACATAGCTGAGAGTTTAAACACGAATATTGCCTTCTAGACAATATCCACAGTCAATGGAGTTCTCATTACAATTATTATCACACTATTTTATAAAAATAGTGAGGGCTACTATAGCCACTATCTCGGATCATCACTCCATTCCCCGACTCGTCCCAGCTATATTCTCATTTCCTGAAGAGAACAGTGAAAGAAAAGCGTGAGCTCAACTAGCCCAGTAAGAAATTTTATGACTAAGATAATGCAGAATAAATTATCCTTAGCCTTCAACAGTATAACAACTAATAGAATATAATAGACAACAAGTTTTAGATCAACAACTGCTGCGGAATAAGCAATCCATTAGAAGAGTCAAGTAGAGCATTATATCTACTATCTTCAATGATTTAAAAGTTTATCATCAATTTTATCCCTGTAATACTCATCAACGGTTCTTTGTTATACCCAAGACAAAAAGAACTATCATCACCTGTCTTCACCTAAACCACCAAAGATTATAGTTAAATCCACAATTCATGTTTATAATAATGTGAATCAATAGTTCCTCCTTGCCACAAAGGCTTAATAGAACGTTTACTCAATATCCTTACCCCATAGGCTAAAGATATTCAAATGTAATAACAATGATCATACCAATCGATTTGTCTACCTTTTACTACTGACGAAGACATTCAAGCTGTTAACTAATGGTCATGATCATCGCCCGCTAATCACATCATAGAATTATCCATGCACTACGGGCCGAGGATATTCGTTATTATCACCGATGGTCATGATCATGTCATACACACATCCATCTTTGCACGTAAGCCAAAGATATACAACTATAAAACCAATAATCAACAGTCCATCTTTGCACGTAAAGCAAAAATATACAACCAGTAAAACCAATAATCAACGGTCCATCTATGCACGTAAGCGAAGATGACTTTCATCACAATATAAGCATGAGGATGATGACAATGATATAAGCATTAATCAAACGAAATCAAGGATAAATATTAAAGACTTTAAATTTATCCAGAGTTTAAAAATATCCAAATTGTCAATATGATACTACTTTGTGGAGTAAAATTCAAGAATAATATTCATGTACCAAAAATAATTTGGACAGAAAAGAAATGTATTTTTTGGGTAAATAGTACCCCGTGAATAGTTCCCTGTGAATAGTACTTCAGGAATAGTACCTCGTGAATAGTATCCCGACATGAAAAGTACCCCAAATACACGAGTGAATGATACTAAAGTGAATAGTAATCGGGTGAATAGTAACCCATGAATAGTAACTCGTGAATAGTACTCCGGGACAAAAAGTGCCCCAAATACCCGAGTGAATAATACTAGAGTGAATAATAATCGGGTGAATAGTAGCCCATGAATAGTAACTCGTAACAGAAAAATACCAAATAAAATGATATTTCATGACGAGTACAAAAGAAATGATATTTCATACGAGTATAATAAGCATATCTAAAAGCTATGAATGGATTTTCATCGGCCCATGCGATGCAAGAATCCGCGTAAATAGATCATTTCCACAATTTAATAAAGAATGAATCGAAGGATCATTCACCATGCATGTGGTAATCCACATAGACATGTTATTCAACGAGAATAATAAAGAATGGAATAATGAAGAATTCACCATGTACATGCGATAGGCCGCATAGAGCGAGGTTATTCCGAGAATAATAAAGAATGGAACCGGTTAAATGCGTAATCCGCACGAACAAGATATTCCAACAGAATAATAAAGAAGCGGAACCGGTCATGCGTAATGCGCAAAGGCGGGATATTCCAATGAATAGTAAAGAATGGAATAACAACAGAATTCACGAGCATGCGATAGGCCAGATGCAGACGAGTTATTCTAACGGAATAATAATAAAGAATGGAACCGGTCGTCGCAGAATCCGCATAGTAGACAAGATATTCCAATAGAATAATAAAGAATGGAATAACAACTCTTACGAGTATTGGAAGAAAATAACTTCTCTTCATGAATATGAAAAATAATACCCATTACCTTAGAAGAAAGCTGGATACTAGAATAGTGAGGTAGCAGACTTCTCTTCTTCTTTCTCTCTATAATTTCTCTATAATAATTGCTCTATAGCTTTAGTAAATTGGTGAAAATTAATAAAGGAATGAGCTTCTATTTATAGGAAAATATAGTTTTGATAATTGCACATTTTGGGGCTCAAAATATTACAGTCTAATACCTTCCTCTTTTTCTTTATTTTTAATTTAGTCCTGCAAGTATTATCAAACTTGCACCACCTCCCCTAATAGTAAATCATGTGAATCAATAGTAAATAATGTGAATCAATAGTACACACATGTGATCACATAGTTATAAGCATTTGAATTAATAGCAATTAATTGCTCATTTATCCGATTAATTATCCGATTGGTCAATATAACCTCCAGACATCAATTATTATCGAAATAATTATCGATTTCCACCAACACTAATAATCCCAACACAATGAAAATATTTTTATCAACAATTTCTTTTTTTAAATTTTCAAAGTTTGACTTTTTTTTCAAAAAAAGTCAATCATTGATTGATTTTTGACCAAAAAGTCGACCCGAGTAAATTTTGTGTTCTGATCTATTTTACTAATTTCATCATTCCGGACTCAAATATCACGTCCGCGTCTCCAAATTCAACTCTGAACTCAAATTTGATTTTTAATAATATTTATTCATTATTAATATAACTCGTAATATTAACAACCTGATCGTTTCCAGGAAAGAGGAGGTTTTTCGATAAGGATTTCTCCTTATTGGCGCGCAATTAGGTGACCAAACCTCTCCTTGACAGAACTTCTAGACATTATTAATTATGCAAATAATAATATGAATAACTTATCATCTCAATTTTTGATTTAATAATATATAAAATATTGACAATAATTGAATCAAATAACATGAGATATTATGCAGCAATTATTGTAGCAATAATAAAACTGAGTGTCTTCTCACGTAAGCATCAATAATCAAAAATATTGTACAATACCGTGTGCTACTATGCAACCATGCGTATTACTGTACTTTTATCACTGATTATTTTATGAAAACTTTCTTACTTTTACAATTTTCAAATATCACCCTTAACTTTAAACTTTTATCAATTTAACTATTTACCAAAATAGAAAAATTGAATACTTTTATTTCATAAAATTCGTGATCTCACACTCGAGCTGTTGAAGATTACGACCATACCATTCAATATCATCGTGGAAGAGTGAACGTGGTAGCTGACAAGTTGAGTAGAAGATCATATGCGGTTACGAGTGTGATGTTGTTAACACAAAGACCCATTTCGTACGACTTACAAAAGATGGAGATAGAGTTAAAGACTCCAAGAACCTAAGTGAAGATAGTGAATATATGAGTAGAACCGACTTTAATCAATAAAGTTAAAGCCGCTCAAGCTACAGACTCAAAGTCGATGAATGTGAAGAAGAAGGTTCAGGAGGGCGTTATTCTAGAAGCAATAATCGACGAAGAGAGGAAATCTTAACCCTCGATTTTATTGGTCTATTTGAAATCCTCAATCAAGTAGGAACTGTGGCCTATAGACTCACTTTACCGCCAAGTATGTCGCATATTCATAACGTTTTTTTTTACATATCTATGTTACGTAAATATGTGTAAGACCCGAATCACATTATTGAGTTAGAAGCGGACGAAATAGCGAAAGATTTAACGTATGAAGAGGTTCCTGTTAAAATCTTTAATAAGAAGGAACATATTCTACGCTCCAAGGTTATACCTCAAGTCAAAGTTGTATAGAGAAACCACGATGTTAAGGAAATGACCTGGGAGTTAGAATCTGAAATGAAATTAAGGTATCCTCACCTCTTCGACATACCAGGTACGTACCCTAATTTTGAGGGCGAAATTTCATAAAGAGGGGATATTGTAAGACCCCAAATTTTATGAAATGAAAGTATTCAATTTTCTTATAATTATTATTTTATTTAGTAAATGGTTAAATTAATAAAAGGATTAAAACTAAGGGTGATATGTGAAAATTTTGTAAAGCAAGTTGTTATAAAATATTCGTTTGGTCGGGGAATATTCTTTTTGTCAGGGAATATTCGTACGATGACACAATCATTGGTGGACCCCACAACAGAATTATTGTCGGAGTTAGAAAAAGACAAAATTGTCTTTTTATGAAATAACGGCAGAAGTTTACCGTTAACTGTTGAAATACTCGGTGATAAAAGTACAGTAATACATGTGGTTGCATAGTAGTACACGGTATTGATTATTGATGCTTACGTGAGAAGTCATTCAATTTTGTTCATTTATTACTACAGTAATTGTTGTATAGTATCTCACGTTATTTGATTCAATTATTGTCGATATTTTATATATTATTAAATCAATAATTGAGACGATACAATTATTCATATTATTATTTGCAATATTCATGATGTCTAGAAAGTTCTGTCGAGGAGAGGTTTGGTCATCTAATTGAGCGCCAATATGGAGAAATTCTTATTGGAAAGCCCCCTCTTTCCTGGGAATAATCTGGTTGTTAAATATTATGAGTTATAATATTAATGATGAATAATTGTTGAAAGATTAAATATGTGTTGATTGAAGATAAAATGATTTGTGGTAATATTTATTTAATCTTTGATATAAATAAGAAGTCTGTTATGAGACGTTTGTGGTAAGTTTGGTTTATTCTATGGGGGCCAATATATCATCATCTAAGAGTCACTTTTGCCAATAGTAATTGCCTTTCCCAAACGTCAAACCACTTGCCGTTTTATATTACAGGCGTCGAACCAATTGTCATTTCACATTACAAGCGTCGAACCAATTGTCGTTTCACATTACAGGCGTCGAACCAATTGTCGTTTCACATTACAGGCGTCGAACCAATTGTCATTTCACATTATAGGCATCGAACCAATTGTCATTTCACATTACAGGCGTCAAACCACTTGATGTTTCACATTACAGGCGTCGAACCAATTGTCGTTTCACATTACAGACGTCAAACCACTTGTTATTTCACATTACAGGCGTCAAACTACTTTTCTTTTCACATCACCAGTCGTCAAGCCACTTGCCTCTTCCCATTGCAAGGGCTAAGCTAGAAATCTTCTATAAATAGAAGCTTATTTCTTCTTTCATTCTCACCAATTCACTACGACTCATAAAAGAATTCTATAGAGAGAGAATCAGATAGAAAGAAGAAGAGTATTTTGTTACTACACTATTGCAGTATCAAATCTCCTACTAAGGTAAGGGGTATTATTTCTTTCGTATTCATGAAGAGAGTTATTTCTTTCAATACTGGTAAGGGGTATTATTTCTTTCGTATTCATGAAGAGAGTTAATTCTTTCAATACTCGTAAGGGTTGTTATTCCATTCTTTATTATTCTATTGGAATAACCTGTCTACGCGGACTACCGAATGCATGGTGAAATCCTTTTGTTATTCCATTCTCTATTATTCTATGGGAATAACCTGTCTACACGGACTATCGCATACCTGGTGAATAACCCTTTGTATTCATTTGTTATTAAATTAAGGAAATGATCTGTCTATGCGGACTACCGCATGACAGTTGAAAATCCATTTGCAGTTTCGTATATTGTTCATTTTGATTCCTAACTCTAAACTTACTATGATATTTAAGGCTTCATCTAATATCTTTCATGTTTTCATGGAGTATTCAGCATTCTTGATAAATTTTAACCTTTTCATGTTCTATTCATGGGGTACTATTCTCAAGTACTATTCACATGTTAATGTCGGGAGATGTTCGTTACTTTTGAAAAATGTTAATGTAAGATTTGTTTGAAAAAATAAGTGAAAAAGGTCCGACATGTATAATATCGACGATTTGACTTTAAGAGTCTCCGCTATTGGTGTATTTAAATGGTTGCACCAATAATTGAAAAAGGTTTGCACATTGACCGATGATGATTTGACACTACTAAAGCAGAATTACGTGAAACCGAGATTCATTTTGGGTCAGGGGCTTGATTATGCGGAGGGAAGGTGTTAGGCACCCAGACATCCGTGTTACCATGGTGACCGCCACTTTTAAAGCTGTTATATGAATGTGTGTGTGTGTGTGGATCAATGTGCAATTATTTGGAAGTAGTGTTGTACCTCGTTCGCACCTATATACATAGGGTTTGAATTTTATAGAAAAATTTAGTTTTAAACAAGATATAGCAATGAAATTTTGTAAAAAGAGGTTTTTCAAACCATGTGCTCAATAGTAATTGAGGCCTTTGATACTTTCATTTTATTATTAAATGTTAAACTTGTTTGCTTTTATTTTGAGATCTGAAAGCATTCTCGAGAAAATAATATCTGTGATGCCAAACTCCTCACAGGCATAATGACCATCAAGGAAATTGAGACCTTTGTAAAATAATGTACAAGCGCTTGCTCACGGTGAAAAATGTCCATCATGGGAGCCGAATCTAGATTGATGGTGAATCTGTGATCACATGATTCTAGGCTCACATGTAATCTGCAGTTTGTATGGAAAGCGATAAGTAGTTATATATATATATATAAAATAATATGTAAATATATATATCTGAGACATGATCAACCACCACGAAGCAACTCCATGGGGATCGGAAATGTAAATATATATAAAGCGGTATATATATATATATATGGATATATCAACCACCACGAAGTAAACTAGAGGTGGGACGAAATGTAAATAAAGCTATAAAAGCGATCAATCAACCACACGAAGTAAACTCTAGCGGAGACGAAATGTAAATAAAAGCGGTAAAAGCGATCAAGCGCCACGAAGTAAACTCGAGGCGGGACGAAATATAAAAAAAATAAAAAAGCAATCAAGCGCCACAAAGTAAACTCAGGCGGAGATGAAATGTAAATATATATATAAGCAATCAAGCGCCATAAGTATATATATATATATATAATATATATATATATATATATATATATAAATATATATATATAGGATGTAAATCGGGCTCATTGGATATATAAACAATAAATATATATATATATATATATATATATAAGCGAGTAAATGCTTGGGATATAAAATCCGGGCTCATCGAGATATATACGACAATAATATATATATATATATATATATATATATATATATATATATATATATATAAAAGTAGTAAAAGGCGCTCGGACATAAAAATAAGGCTATATGGATATGATCGACAATATATATATATATATATATATATATATATATAAGCAAGATAAATGCTCCGGACCAAAATGCAGGCTCAATCGAGGCATAACTCGATAATGTTAGTCCATATATGAAATATATATATATAAGTATATATATCTGAGACGAAATGAAAACAATGAGATAGAAGTTGGGCAAATGCACTAACACGACTCTCGATGTGTATAACGGTGTGTGCTAATATGAGAAGAAGACTTTATAAAATGTGAGAAGGCTTACGTTGGAATTTGCCAAAGTAGACTTCTATGACTTTATATGGATAAACACTCGGGCTCTCATGGGATAAAAAGATAGCTATATGTGAGCTAACAGATGTTTATAGAAGAGGAAACACTCGATAGGGGTGTATCTGAGTAAAATGGGACAGGGCTTCCTCGCCTTTTTTCTCTCCTTCTCTTTTCAAATGGGTGACCCCAAGGCTCATATTTATAGATGATGGCAGTGAGTACACTGCGGCGGCCAGCAGATTATACTACTTGGTGGTCGTGGTGCATCCAGACCTCGCGGGTCCGTCGTCTCAAAATACGTGCACTCGTGCCTTTGTAATGTCGCTCGAACTTGAGAACTTCAATCAGAGCATCCGAGCGAGGTATATCTGACCTTCTTGGACCGGCTTGTGTCGAGAGTTCTGTGATGACATGGATTAGAGGTTGTCTGAAGTCGGGAAGAGGGTCCATGCCCATGGTCTTCAAGCTTCAAATTCTATCAAAGTCTTGTCATGCGTAATAGTCACTCGGGATTATTACTCCTCGGTTCTTGTGGGACATTGTTGTATGTATGTATGTATGAAGTGTTGAGGCGACGTGCAAGTGTTGAAGAAGGCGAAGATGACGTTTGACTCTTCGCCGGAGGTTATCATCGGTTTGAGTTGAAAGTAGGCGTTACTCGAGGGTTACATCTGAGATTGGACTACTTGTTTGTATCTCGCGATGATATCATCTTGTGAGAGAAAAACGTTGAGGCGGTAAGATGATGTTTTGACTCTTCAAGGGGTCATCGCGGTTTGAGTGAAAAGTAGCGTTGCTCGAGGTTATATCGAGAGTGAATTTGCTTGTTTGTATGCCTCTACTATCATCATCTGTGGGTGTGCTGTCTCCCTGTTGTTAGCTCGGGTGCGAGGTATGAGTGCCTCGTAGGAGGTCTGAGCTTGAAGTTGATCGCATGTATTTGAAACAAGCATTTTGGAGTTATCATGGAAGCGCAATGGCATCCTTGGGGCTATCACCAAGGATGGGTCGTTACTCTCGATGTTGTTTACGGGGATTTGGGGCTTGAAGCGTCGCGGTGTTATCGTTGAGACGAGCTGTCCTCTCTCGGTGTTGTTCTTGGGTCTTTTGATCTGCGTACCTCGGGGTTATCTCAAGATTGGAAATGACATTCTCGGTGTGTGTTCGGGTTTGAGATGAAATTCTCGGTTTGTGTTTGGGTTGGGTTGGGCGAACTTCGAGTAGTATCAGGAATGGATGTGGTATGTCTTAGGGTTATCTCAGAAAAGGCGAATCGCCCTCTGCTGATATTTAGTGTGAGCGTGCGAGAAAATTTTGAGTGTCTACAGATGCCCTCTTTATCATATTCATGCAATACGAGGCATGGATAGGATAAAGAATCCTAGACACTTGAAATGCAAGCAAAATAAACATGATCTTATATGCTGACAACATGATGCAAAAATGTAAATGCATGATTGTCGGGTAATCTGTTGGGATGAAAATCGGTGATGGCTTGGACATGCGATCGAAGTCTTGAGGATGTTGGCGTTGGGGCTATCACCAAAGTCTTGAATCCTAGACATTGGCTTATATTCCATAGAGGTACCTCTTGTGTGTAAGAGATGCGTGGGGATAAAGCTTTATACATTTGAGGATGTGTATAACATATTCCCTCATTACAGCCAGATTCACATGACAATTTTGTTGATGTCGGGGTTGCGACCTTCGTTGATGTGTGTATCACCGGATAGATCCTACTTTGGGTGCATTGTCGAGGTTGCTTGACCTTCATTGATGTATGTGTCGATGATCGCATTGCGTTGTAACCCCATGGGGATCATTGGATGAGTTGTTTGATGGGTTTACTTGCCATGGTTAACATTGTCGAGGTTGCTTGACCTTCATTGATGTGTGTATGGATGGTTGCATTGCGTTATAACCCCACCAGAGGATCGTGGATGAGTTGCTTGATGGGTTTACTTGCCATCGGTTGACATGGCGTCGAGGTTGCTTGACCTTCATTGATGTGTGTATCGATGGTTGCATTGCGTTGTACCCCCCCGAGGGATATATGATGGATACTTGAAAGATGTGCGTTATGACCCCCCCCGGGATACTTGATAATGCTTGATGCGTTGATGACGATTGTGACCCCCCGTGGGATATGCAATCATTTGATAACTTCGGCGTTGTAACCCCGTCCGGGGAGGTTTGATATTTCATGGTTTTGCGTTGTAACCCCCGCCGGGGATGTTTAGGGTTGTGACCCTGCAAATGATGGCATCGGACCTTTGTGGGGTATTGTCGAGCATGATCTGTGAAAGTTGAGCTCATTGGTATAGTATATACCTGCATTGAAGGTGAATACCATTGAGGCGATGGGAGTTTAACTCGACCAAAGCGAAACCGGGATTTTCGGCTATTTAAGCTCGATCGCGTAGCATTTTATTCTGATTTGGCCTTTTCGACTTGTGAGACCTCCTTTGCAACTCTAAGCTGGGGCGAGCGGGAGGTGTGGGACCCATGTAGAAGTCTTGCGGTACACTGCGAGGAGAAGTGGGTGAGCTGCTGACAATGCCGTGCCTATGTATAGGCGAATGGTTGCTTTCATAAGTCATTTTCAAGTTGTGCAGCGAAGGAAATCTGAGAGCTCTTCTTGGATCTGCTTTGAGTTTGGGCAACTTTTTGCATAATACGCCTTGCCCGTACAAGCGTTCTTCAACATCACAGTAATGTATGCATGTATTTTTTCCAATTTCTATCCGTTGGAAAATGACTTATCACATGAAATGCATTTAGACACATAGTAGTGAATATGCATCTTGATATGACTTGATAAAAATATTCAACATAGCAAATGTTAGTATTAAACCATCTTTGAACATAATGATGTGAAAAAATTTGACTTTTGAAGCGAGTCAATTGGCACCTTTTCTTGTCATTTCTTATCTATCGAGGACAAATGAGTAAAGGTAGAAAAGCAAAATAATCACAGTAATTAGACTACACTTTGGATTTTTTCTTTGTGATGTGATTAATGCATGTAGGATGTATATGTATTTGTGTATAGGTGTCTTCTTGAATGGCCACCTAGTCATGCCTATGTGCGTGTGGATAGTCCCATTTACAAAGGGGCTATGGCAAAATTTTCCCAAAATGTAGGTATTGGGTAGTCATGCATTTTTAACTCTCTGTGGATGTATGTTAAAACAATGCATGCATGCATGTAATCATAAAATGCATTTTGAAAAGCTCGGTAAAATTTACCACACCTTTACGAGGTGATTTGGAGACTTGTTGTCCGGATATTATGGATCCGGATCGTAGTAGAGTAGTTCATGAGGACCACTTACGGTGTGCGGAGGAGAGCTTACGAAGAGCCTCAGCGCCGATTTCATCAGAACTGACCTCGTCGTTTAGTGGAGGCGGTGATGTCGTCTATTCGGGTTGAAGTGCGAATGTTGAGGGCGAGGAGGAGGATGATGTACCGATTGAGGTTCTGCTCTGCTTATCGTGTTCCCGTGAGGGAATTGCGAGGTATTCAAGTGGCGAACCCGGATCTTCTAGGTGACTTGAGTAGGCATCCTTGATATACTTGCTGCATGCAAGCGAGGTATGAAGTTAGATCTTTAATCTTCCTTATTTCTATTGATGAGGAGTCGAGGATTACGATGTTGATCGCATTTGATGTAGGTTCGGCTTCACTGACCTCGAGGCTGGTTTAGCATCCACTCTATGTATCGGGCTTTGCATGATGACTCTGAGCGATCGTCCATGGTTGGGGATTTGGGATGTTCTTCTCCATTCTACCCCGTCGTTGTCCACAGGGTTACCTCGGGGCATTATGCGGCGGTGGTTTCACGGACTTCGATCACTCCATTCTTTGGATTGTGAGGTGATGATGATGCCTTCGATGGATTGGCGGTTTATCACAGGTATGGAGTTTGGAGGGCGCCGGTGCCTTGCGGCGGATATCACCCCCTCTGCCGTCGAGATCCTTGTTGGGAGTTCGGTGGAGGCGCTCGAGGCGAGGCTATTCGTCTGCGGGTCCTTTGGCGTAGATCTTATAGGAAATTTATTGAGTGAGCCTATGCGATGATGTGAGAGTCGGGGATCGCATTCTTGGCGATTGTTCTGATGATCATTAGGTTGCGCCATAGCAGATAATTCCTCTACGGTGTCCTTCGCTTTGATTGATCGGCGCCACTCGACCGTGGGTAGTATAGGAGAGTATGATTGGGGTTCTACACCTTTGCCTACTTCCTCGGGGAATGCGCATGCGATCGATCGAGGGCTTGGCCAAAGGCGTGGTTAGGATTCTACCCGTTTCTCTTTGGTGAGTGTTTCTCTTGTCTTTTCCATATATAGGTTAAGAGTGTTGGTGACGGCGAGATGTTGCCTTTTGTGTTGGCGATTTTGGGCTATGAGAGGCTTCCATGTTTGCGTCTGTGGCGTGTTAGGTTTAGACACCTATCCACGAGGGCGGAGATGGCATCATTCCATCTTGGCGGAGGTCCACTATTCTTTGAGGTTTCACTCATTGTCGCCTTCTGATTGGAGTTGTTGTTGTGGTGGATGTCATCACATGGATTCCCTACTGGAGAGCATTTGGGAGTTGGATTTGAGGATGGGTACCATTTGGAGTAAGTCGTCATTTCCACCCATGAGATTCCTCTCTTCTGAGATGGAGGATGGGAGCTCTATTTAGGAGGAAGCGTCTTATCGGGGAACACTTCTGAGGAGATCGTATATCTTGATCTCTTGCCTCTGCCAGGCGTTATTGGCTTTATTCGCATGATCACCGTCATTGACATCCCATTGTTGGGGATTAGCGGTTTTACATTGTCGGAGGGCCCCTGGTCTCGGGAGATGTTCGGCATTGGTGGATCCCTCGTACTATTGGAGCTCGGACGCGCCACCACAGTTTATGGGGATATGGTTCGAGGATCCGTGATGATGATGGATTAGCTAGCTTTGTGTCGGAGATCGGCTTCATGTGACCACAGATTTGATTGACACGGCATTTGGGCCGGACACATCTTTTCATTCGGCATTTGGGTAGAGATCCTTGAGGTAGATACTTTTGATCCTTCCGGCTCTGCTTGGCCCCTCGGGTGACCCGTATGGCTTTTTGCGGTGCGAGATCCTCCTTGTATCGGCTGACATCCTGTAGATAGAGATCCGAGTGACTCGGGAGGAGTTACATTAGGTGGGCGATATCGATGATGTGAACATCGACACCATTGACTTTTTACGATGTATTTCTCGTTATCTCTCTTTGATAGGCCCTCTGTTATTCTTGGGTAGCCGCCCCATTCTCTTATATCTTTTGATAGGCCTCTGTTAGATGTTGGGTAGCTTCGCCCCATTTCCTGTATTTTATTTATCTGAGAGATGTATTAGATGATGATATACTTAGGAATGTATGTACGAGTTTTCCATTCCTATATCATATTGCCATCTATTGTATCATGCATATTATTATATTATGCATATGTATGTATATGTCGAGAGATATTGACATTGACCCTGGATGGTCTTATATGACACGGCCCGTCTGGATGTCTTCTTGACGATTAGTTAGTATTGATCATACCCCACCATTTTGGTGGTATCGGTATCTGTTCATGGTATGATAGTATATCACCATCGAGACGTGGTGATCGTAGATGATTCTTTTGACATCTTATGACCACATTGATGTTTGAGGTTCCCACGAGATTTGTAGAGGGTATCTTTGAGAGCTTTGGGTGTATCGAGGCGGGTTTTTCGATTTGGGACCCGAGGAGTTGACTCTACTTTGGAGGGTATATGCGGTTGGCGATCTTTTTGCATTTGGGCCAGACCTTGCGTGTATATGGCTATCGGAGACATGAGAGTAGAGCGATTCATGACCCTCACGGATTGAGGCGTAGAAGTGGTCGGGGCGAGATTACATCCGACCACGTGATATCGGCATTTTTTGTTTGTGATTTGGCTCTGAGGATAGTTATGCACGGCATTAGAGGATTTCACCTGCCGGAGGACCATTGGCGTTCGGCCGGGGTGGATGTCTTGCTTTTGTGCGTATTGTCATACGTCTTCATGCCGCGGTACATGGATGAAATTTGGATATCGGCGTCATTATGGCGGTGAGAGCTCTCGGGGAGGTCGTACCATTATTCGATGATCATCTTAGAGACTACGAGGTCGACTATATCTTCTTTGCACTTATCGGCGAGGAGTGTTCACGAGGTAGCTTCGGTCATCTTTGTATGTGTGGTTTATGTCACACTTGAGGCCGATTAGCACATTTAGGCGGCGGGGGTTTTGTTTCACCCATGATATAGCCATATCGTACTCCTTTCGACTGCTTGAGTGTCTGAGATCTTTGCATCGTGGTCGACTTTCTGGCGGGATTAGGGATCCGTTTGCTATATTATTCGTGTTGAGGGCTTAGCTCACCCTCTGACTTCATTACTCATGCTCGGGCATGGATTATCTCCTCTACATTTGGATTGAGGGCATGATTACTTACCACCCTTTGGCCGTGATGTGTCGATTTGACGATTTTAGGATTTTCATCCTTATGAGGCGGTGAGTCGACGCCGCTTCACACCGATTTATCGGTGGAGGATAGATCCGGGTTGTATGCTGTTGGGATCGTGAGTGGCTTTGAGTTTTCATCGGTCATCGGGTTGTTTCTGCGAGTATTCGCATGGATGGAGACGAATTTATTGGGCTGTGGTAGTATCCACGGTCTGAGGGGTGATTACGGCGATGAGGAGCTATAGAGAGAGGTGACATTCCCATCGATGACTTGATCTGCTGGTTTGCCGACATTTGTGATGGATTCTCCCCCCGAGTGCCTTTGTTACTCGATATTGACACACATTTGGGCGAGCTTACATCGATGACCTATGAGAGAGATCGAGGCTAGGGCGCGATGTTGTGACTCTTGATGAGAGAGATGCGCTCTGTTAGAGAGGGATGAGGCTAGATCGACCCGGGGATGCATTGATTGTGGAGGCGGGATCTTGCCTTATCTGCTAGGGATGTGGCCATTCTGAGATAGTACTTGATTAGATCCCGGATGATTGTCGGTCTTTGCAGCATGAGTGCTTACATTGATGAGCATTATGCCACCATGCAGTTAGCCTACGATCTGCTAGCTCGTGTAGATACCCTTGGGCGGGGAGCTTGCGGTGCTACCTCCGTCTTGAGAGAGGATGCCATATGTTAGATCGATAGTCGCATATACACACGGATCTGTAGATAGCTTTTATTTTCTGCATGAGACTAAGCTTAGCCATTTTGTCATGTATACACACATATGTATATATCAAGCGATATTATGTATGGCGGGGAAATATATTTTGATTCACTTCCCTTTTAGTTATGCCTTGATACTTGCTTGATATTTTACTGTTTCTTGGGGCCTTGTGATCTTGATGCATTACGAACTTATCCTTGATAGATGGACATTGAGGCGTCATGAGATCTCTCGAGAATGGATCATTGATTTCGTATATCCCTACCATCTTTGGTGTCTTGGAATTTGGTATCTGTATGGAAAAAAGTGGAGAGGAGGTGGTTTCTTCTCTCTACGAGATTAATACGCACCACGGATGGTGCTTGATACTTCTATTTGTGAGAAGCCTAGTTAATTCCATCTCTTATGGGTTGGTATTGCTCTTTGAGGCGCGATCGCGACTTAGATGGTCATTGAATCTTCTATTTGTGAGAAGAGGTTGGGTAATTCCATCCTTTGATGCAAGCAGGTGAAATGTGGTGAATTGAAAGGTTGATCCCGATCAGTGTGATGAAATTTTTTTTGTTACGGTAGGGGTTAGACTGAACCATAAATGGTACTTCCTCGTACTCTATTGAAGAGGAGATCAAGTCTGCGTAGTTGAACACAGTGTAAGAGGTTCAATCTTTGAATTGAATGTGAAAAGCGAGATAGGTGTAGAAATTTTGTTGTTTTTTTTTGTGAAGAAAGGGTAGAAATGTTTTTTTGTTGTTTTTTTTTTTATTGCGGTAGGGCCATATAGCATATGGTTGCCTCGTACTCTCTATTGAGAGGAGATCGGTCGGCGTAGTTAGCCCCTCGGGACGAATCAAGAGATGAAGAAAGCGTGAATCCCGTATGCGAGGCTATCTTTGCGGGGAAGAAAGTTTGATCCCATAATGGGGACAAAAGCTGCGGTGTGTAAAAAGTTTGATCCCATCTTGGGACAAGCTGCAAGCGTGAAAAGTTTGATCCGTCTTCAGGGATAAAGCTGCGGTGAAAAAGTTTAATCCGTCTTGAGGATAAGCTGCAGATGTGAAAGGTTCAATCCGTCTTGAGGATAGCAAAATTGAAATTGTGAAAGGTTTGAAATGAGGTAAAACCGAGTTCTTTGGCTTGAAAGTGTATGTTTCCTTGAGGCGAGAAGTATATATAAAAGGAGAGGGTTCAAAAGCGGAATATTTGGTGATTTGATGATCAAAACCGGGATGTTTGTTTGATGGTAACTTTCGGACATAGTACCGTTTCACGGTGTCAGAGTTGATAAGTTGTGGAAATTCATCGCCATCCATTTCTGCTGATCTGAGAGCACCTCTGTCGATACCTCCTTGACAACAAATGGGCCTTCCAGTTAGGGCGAATTTTCCCTTAGATTGATCTTGGTTGTCGATGATCTTCTTTAAAACCAAGTCGTGTTGTTTGAGCTTCAGTAGTCGGACTTTTTTATTGTAGGATCGATGCGATCCTTTCTTGATATAATGACCATGGAAGATAGTCACGCGGTTCGCCTTTAAATCTATTAGAGACAATTGGTGATACTATCTTGTACCCATTGGTCTTCACTCAGTGAGCATCCATCGATACTACGAGAGATTCCATTTCCACCTCTATAGAACCTTTGCTTCCATCCCATAGGCTAATGAGTGAGGGGTTGCCCCGGTGGAAGTTCGCATGGAAGTTCTGTAGGCTAATAAAGTCGAGAGAAGCGAGAGGTGGGGCCATCCTTTGTGATTGGCGGACATTTTACGCATGATCTTTTTGATGTTTTTATTAGCCGCTTCAATGACACCATTCATCTTTGGACGGTAGATGGCGGAGTTGAGGTGTTTGATGTGGAATTTTCTGCATAACTCCTCCATCATTTTGTTGTTGAGGTTCTTAGCATTGTCGACACTGATGACCTACGGTTGTCCATATCGACAGATGACATTGTTTTACGATGAAAGCAATGATAACTTCTTTAGTAACCACAGGGAAGGAGGTTGCTTCTACCCATTTGGTGAAGTAGTCGATCATGGTGAATATGAATCGATGTCCATTCTTGGCTTTGGGCTCGATGGGCCGATCCGTCCATTCCCCACATTGAGAAGGGCCGTGGCGAACTTCGTATTGTGGAGTTCCCTTGGAGGCGTGGATAGCATTTCCATGAATCGGCATTGATAGCACCTCTTGGCGTGATCATCACGATCGACTTTGAGTGTAAGCCGATAATGCCCCATCACGAGGATCTTCTTGACAAGAAAGAGGGGTCGCTCATATGAGAGGCCACATACTCCACCATGGATCTCATCCATGAGTCTCTGAGCTTGGTCTTTATCTAGACATCGAGGAGACCTAATCCGGCATCTCTTTTGTAGAGTGCATCTCGCTCGGGTAGAATTTCATAGCAAGTCGATGAATCGCCTCTTCTCGATTAGGCTCGCCTCGGTGGGTGTAGATCCATCTCGTAGATACTCCTTGATGCATTGATACAAGGGTTATGGATGGGAGGTAGTTCATCGATACTTCTCAACATAATTCCCATAAGCTGGGGCTTTTTCGAGAAGCAAGCGTGATGCTTGGCATGTTTTCCTTGTCGGTATGTAAACCGAGGAGGCCAGCGTTGCTAATGCATTTGCAAAATCATTCTATTACGAGGAATGTGTAGAAAGGAGATTTCTTGAACTCAAAGCCATCTGTAAAACTTTGCCGATGGTAAAGGCGACAAATGTAATTCTTTGGTTTGATAGATTCTGTGGATTGTCGATTACCAATTCGGAATCCCCAAAAGGCGATTAACGCTTTGATGCCCGTTGAATGGGCAAGTTTTAGCCCCATATGATCTGACCTTCATACTCAATTTGTGTTGTTGGTCTTGACAAACTGCAATTTGTGATGACGGGATCTGCTCCCGTCACCGGATATTAGAAGCTGCTCGGCTCAGAGCCTTTCTGCGTTATGAGCTCCATCAAAATACATTTTCCACGTCTGGCGTATATATCTTGATGTTGTTCTTTGAATTATCATTACCCCTCATCGTGAGAAGTATGTTTCAAGGGTTTGTAGTCCCCTGCGGTGCGGCGGCGATTGATCCGTAATTCCTTGACCTTTGATAGACTTTTTGCGTCACGTAGAGCGATATCAAATTGTTGTAGGATCAATTTGCCATCTGGACGATCGACAATTTAGTATGGGCTTCTTGAACACATACTTGAGAGAGGATCCAGCGGGATATGAGATGGGTTGTATGACCATGGAGGTAATGTTGTAACCTCATGGAAGCCCATGCTAAAAGCACAACAAGTCTTCTCAATCGAGTGTACTTGTGTTCCTTGATGTTGAATCTTTTCTTTGAGGTAATAGATAGCTCGTTCTTGGCCTCTATCGTCTTTTGCCCTTGACATCTGACCCGTGGCATTGTCATTTATGGGACGGTACATGAGCAGAGGGAACATCATCCACAGGAGGTACCAAAATAGGGGCGTTAATCGGTTGCTCTTTAATGGTAAGGAAGGCTTTTCGACACTCATCGTTCCATTTCATGGAGGAGTTCTTCCTTATGACTTGAAGATAGGCTCACGAGTTCTTTGTGAGTTGAAATGAACTCGCTAATGAAGTTGATTCTTCCAAAAATCCGTATTTCCTTCTTCATGCGAGGAATGGGCATTTCCTTGATGGCTGGATTTTGGTAGGATCGATTCAATCCCTTTGTGGTGACTAGGAAACCTAGCAACTTGCACGACTTAACACCAAAGCGCACATTTGGATTCAACTTCAAGTTGTACTTACATGACTGTTGAAAAGCTTTTTGAGATGGTCTAAGTGGTCCTCCTTTTTTGGGATTTGTGATGATGTCATCCACGTAGATCTCTATCTCTCTTTGTGCATTAAATCGTGGAAAAAAGCCATCATAGCTCATTGATAGGTTGCCCCGGCATTGATGAGGTTGAATGACAACGTCTGTATGGCAAAAGGTTCCCCAAGGCGTGATGAAAGCGGTTTTCTCACGATCTTCCTCGGTGACCATAATTTGATGGTACCCATAAGCAAATTACAAAAGGAGTACATGTCGTATTGAAGCGGTATTATCGATAAGAATGTGGATAAATGGCGGGAAAGCTATCTTTAAAAGGCAAGCTTTGTTCAAAATCCGATAATCCACGTGAGACTCGCACCTTTCCTCTGGTTTTAAGGTATGGGAACAATGTTGGATATCCACTCCGGATATGTAGACACCATGATAATGCCGACTTGAAATTGTTTCACAATTTCTTCTTTAACCTTTAAACTCCACTCGGGTTTCAATCGCTTTGAGCTTTTTGCTAGCGGCTTGAATCCTTCTTTAATGGGGAAGGCGATGAAGAACAATGTCGGTGGACAAACCCACCATGTCTTCATGAGACCATGCAAACACATCACGGAATTGGGTTAATAGTGCTGACCATGTCATTCCGTTGATTTGTGGTAAGGTGCGAACCAATCTGGATTAGCTTAGGGTTGTCTAAGGTTCAAGATTGAAAAAGTGGTTTGATCAAGATTGGGTTTAGGTTTGTCTGCGACCCATTCCTTAATCTCTGAGGTGTCTCAATGTCCTCTTGTATGTCCATCAAGTGCTGAGTCAACTTTGCATCAAAATTCTGACCCTTGTGGAGAGAAGGCACCTCATCGACAGAAATCTGAGCACATCTAAATTTGAGTCACGAAGCAAAATATGCTTTCACTTAATATATGCAAGTTGTTCGATCATACAAAAGTGTTAGCATGTACTTGATAAAATAATTGCTAGTACTTTGTAAAAAGAAAAGCAAGCAATTAAAGTTATCTACTGAGGCGGAGGGATTTTACGCCCATTTTACCCTCGTCGACCGACGATGCGTGGAGTCTTTGCTCCAATTATCGAGCAAAAGTCACGATGGGCTGCGATGATGGAAGGATCGTCATTGTCCTCCTTTTCCGAATGATAACCATGACATTTGGGCAATCATCAATGCAGGGTGTATCTCATTTGTATGTTCATCATGAACAATAGCGCGTATACTACCATCATCAAAGCGATGTCATATTTACGTTTCGTTCCTTTTCTTCCACTTTGGGATCGAGAATCGGCACCTCTTTTGCTTTGATTGGTACTTGGTTTAGGAAGCAACATAGCCACATGACATGGGGTGGCACCTTCTTGGAGGTGCATTAGCTCATGGGGTAAAGGTATAGAAAATCATCGTCTTGGCGGAAGCTTGAGGAAACTGCTTGTGCTTATGAGGATTCTATGATTTGGGCTGGCGAGAATAGCCTAGTCAAATTTATTCAATTTGGCTGACACTTGGATAGGGTGCTTAATACCACCTTATCTTTTCCAAGCCCTTGTCGGGTTGATAACTTGATGACATCATTTCTTGAGTGGTAGATATAACCTCGGCGAAATCTTGGGTATGGGAAGTGGCGCTCAATAGAATGGTATTGCGTGGTATTCACTTCCGGAGTATGAAATGGCGGGTAGGTTCAACTTACGAATTGAAGGCGATGATTGGTAGAGTTCCTTGTTCGGGACATTACGGCTCGGCGTTGATAGTGACTAGATTATTGTTGATAATGTATTTGAGTTGTTGATGTAGCGTGGAGGAGCGGCTCCGACCATGTGTATCCATGGTCTCCCAATAGCGAGTTATATCACGAATCTATCTTGAGGGCGTGGAAGGATACATTGAATGTATTTGGACCAATCTCGATTGGCGATTCAATCTTTCAGATGGAATTTCGTTGGGATCCATCAAAAGCTCTAATAGCTTAGTATGCATTTGCTTTGGATCCGCTTGAGATTGACATTCATCTTTACCAAGGTGGCATAAGGACGAGATATTTAGAGATGAGCCTCCATCTATCAAAACTCCACTAGCATGTACCGGAAGACAAAAAGCGTAATATCTGATGGCTTGCGAGATGGCCAGGTCCCTTGAGGCGGTATATCGTCATCGATGAAGGATATCACATTGTTGTTGAAAATGTGATCAACCAAATGTTGAAATTTTCCACATCCTTTGATTTTGGCAAGTAGGCTTCTTCAAAACCTTGATAAGATCTTAGATGATCCTCGAAAGAAAACCAAGTCTAGTATAGATATCTGGTGTGGAGCTTCTCGCAAGCTTAAAACCACTTTGGCTTCATTGTGGCCCATAGTGCGGAGGAATTTTTCAATCTTCTCCATGGGAATCTTCCCCTTTGCTTCGCAAGTAGGTTTCATAACCCGTTGAGGAAGATCTGATGGATTTTCCTTTGACCTTTGTAGCGATAGTATGAGGCGTGGATCCTTGACTTCTCCATAATTCCATGGAACTTTATGTAAGGCGACAACGAGGGGATATTGTAGTATGCGAAGGTAAAAGAAATTGGCTCTGGTGCGGCCACTTTCAAAGGATTATCGGCTCCTTTGAGTTGAATTGGTTGTATGGGAAATACTTTGTGGTCTCATCATCCGCCGGATATAAGCTGCTCTTGATCCCTTCCATTTGGTAGGACATGTATTCCCACCCTTAAGTTGCAAAGTGTAATCATCTACGCTATTTATAGGACACCGCTATCGATAAGATTACGAATGAGATGGCGGAGTGCCCAACATTCTTTTTTGTCTGTGTGTGTGCATGAGAATGTGAATGATATTGACACACTTCATCAAATTAAAACATCTGGCGGGGATTGATTGGAGGGAGAAGGAAAGTAATTCTTTCTTCGTTGATCAACATCTGCAATATCTCCTCCATAGATTGGCCCAAATAGGTAAATTCCCTACGATTGGGCAAAAATCGATGGGCTTTAGCATTTGCTCTCTTATGACCTTATCCTCCATAGCCGGCTTTTTACGAAGGTGGTGAGGAGGCATTCATAACAAAAGGAAGGAGATAGGCATGCTCTCTGCTGATTAATTGGCGTGTGACTTGATGATGGTGGGTCACCCGAGTTTACGCGATTACTCAATTTGTTTGCAAAGAGCTTTCATCTTTGTTCCATTATAAATTGGAACTTTGCATAATCCCATCTGTCAACAACACCGTCTTTGATGGTTTGGGATGATTCGCCATTAAATTGGAACCACATCCGTGCTCCAACTAATCATGTTGACCTCTTCTTCTTTGTGTTGAGGAAGAGGGTTGTCTTACACGTGAGGTTGATGCGGTTTGGTGACCACGATCTCACCGTTGTTTATTAAATCTTGGATCTTGTGTTTCAAGGCCCAACAATCTTGAGTATCATGTCCGGTGCTCGGCATGATAAGCACATTTCCGAGTGGCATTAAAACCCCTCCCATTAGGGTTCATTTGGTGGAAGAAGATGTGTAATTTTCTTACGAGCGGTCGGAAGAGCAAGAATATTCTCGGCGAGAGTCCCCTAAGGGTGTGAGCGTTCGAGGACGCTTTGCATCTCCACCTTTAGGTAATGGAGGATTTGAAGATTGTGATTGAAAAGGGGAGTAGTTTCTCTCTGCATAGGCATGCTTTGATTGCCTTTTTGACCTTGTAGTATCAAGGAAACATCCTCCTCTTTCTTTTTATGGACCCTCCGGGGGTTGTTTCCATAAGATCCGGATTGGATGTGCTCAAAAAATGACTTTAAAGCGGCTAGGTCTTGAATTTTGGACTTGATCCCATTTCACCATCTCTCCGTGCTTGATCATTTCAAAGAATGGTTTGCCAATACCGACTAAGACTCTCTCATAGAAAGGAGCTTCTATACATCTATGAACGTCATGACCATTTTCGATTCCGTCATGGAAGGAATAACTTGCAAGCAAAGCGCCTCCACCTTTGAGCATACTCTCTAAAAGACTCATTAAATTTGTTTCTTGACCTTGGAAATTTGATCCCGTCGGGAGCCATCGAGATTGAAAAGCGTATTGAGTGAGGAAGGCGTGAGCCGACTCTTCCGACTATGGATCTTTGAGTTGTCTAATCTGGTATACCATGAGCGGGCTTCTCAAGTAAGACTTTTACGAAATGACCCCAACTTATTATAAATAAAATTGAATTTTTCTATTCATTATTCTAAATTAATAAGGTGTTAATTTGATATAATACTTTGTTATGGGTGAAATGTGCAAATTTTGCAAAATAAGCAAGGTTGGTTATAAAATATTCATTTTTGTGGTTGAATATCATTTGTCGTGGAATGGAATATTTTTTTTTCGAGGGAATATTCATACGATTTGCAAGCAAAGTACCCATTCAGGGCCCCATATAACAATAAAATAATCGATTGATGAAGGAAAACGATAAAGTTTGAGTTTTTATAAATAATAACGAATGTAATTGTTACAATTATAACATATCCTGAATACCCGGTGGTTAAAAAAAGAATAAATATAAAGCGGTATGCTGCAAAGATACACATACCATACAAGATATGCACAAGATTTTGCAAGAATTATGAATTATTGATTCTTACGTAAGAAGGCACTACTCAATAATTGTTACAAAGTAATTACTGCTCAATATTTTATTTTATCGATTCAATAATTGTCATCGCGTTGATATTTTATATTATTGTTGTTTCAATAATTGTCATCGCACAAGATTTCTCATTATCATATCAATAATTCATATTATTTGAATAATATTATTAGATAAAGCATTATTGGAAATGTCTAGAAAGTTCGCTTCAAGGAGAGGTTTGGTCACCTAATCAGCTGCCAAGAAGGAGAAATCCTTATCTGAAAGCCCCCTCTTTCCGGAAACCTCGTTGTCATTATTGTGATTCTGTAATATTATTATTTTTGAATTAATTAATTATTGATTATATGATAAGGAAATATTTATTTGATGGATATAAATGATGGATTTATTTATTTTATGTGGTTATAATTGAAGGAATTAATGTTGAGGTGTTTTATCAAGATTTTTGTCAAAATGGAGGTATTAAAAATCAAATCAAGATTTTTACGATATATTGCATGAGTTATAATTTTTTAAAAATCATTGGATCGTTGTGATTTTTGGATATGTTATATATATATAAGTTGAGTATATGTCCACAAATTTTGAACCGTTAAAAATAAACGTATGATTTGTTATGAATTTTAAGAGGTGATCGATTTTATTAAATTAGGTTTATAAATGATTTTGGTGGAAAATTTAGAATTGAGTGGGCCCCACTTGTGGTTGGTGAAGAAATGTGTGAATTTTATTTCAAATGGTGGGTGGTAATAGTAGTAGTGTAAAGCCATCGTGTAAAGTAGTCAAGTCAAGCTTCGCTGCTGCACGTGCTAACATTTTCCTATAAATAGAGGGCTAAGTTAGAATTGAAAATCACACCGTAAAACATAGCTTTTTCTCTCTCTCTCTATATTATATTTTTATTTTGTGAGTATTTAGATACTTTGAGAGTTGTTATTCAAGACAAGTTTCATTCAAAGATCACTTCCGACCTTTCATTTCAAGCATCGCTTTTTTCGAGGTAAGTGGATGTTATTTTCTTCTTAAATGATATTATTTTTTTCAATATCATTATGCCAAATATTGGTTTGAACTTTTAATCAAATTTAGAACTTTTTTTGTGTCGGGGTTACTATTCACGATAATCACACTATTCACATGATATAAGACTATTCACTTAATATAACACTATTCACAAAAAATGAAAATTTTTCTTTTTGTCCAAGATGTCTATTATGGTTACTATCTTTGATCAGATCCATGTTTTGATCTTTATTTTGAATTTCTTCAAAATTGGTTATTATGAAGTATTAGTGATCTGGATAAACCGTAATACTAATCCCTAATATTTGTCCTTCCGTCTCTCATTCGATTTTTTTCTAAAATTTTTCATCATCCTCATCCTTAATGATGATATTATTGAATATCTTTGGCCGTAGTGCAAAAAGATGAATGATTAATCGATGAATATCTTTGGCCCGTAGTGCAAAAGATGAACAGTGTGTGAGATGAACTTGACCATCGGGTGATATAAATGAATATCTTTGGGCTCAGAAAGTAAAAGATGAATATTTGATTAAAGATGTATATCGATTGTTGTTACAGGATAAAATATTGATGATGGACTTTTAAATCTTAGAAGATAGTAGAACTCATTCTTCTACTCGACTCTTCTAATGGATTGTTGTTTTCACCGCATTTTTGATCTAAAACTTGTTGTCTATTATGTTTTATCGATTTTTCCTCGTTGAAGACTAATGATAATTTGTTATATTATCTTAGTCATAATATTCTTTATCGGGCTAGTTGAGCTCACCCTTTTCCTTTTTGTTCCATTTTTCTTCTCGTGGAGGTGAGAACATAGCAGCAGATCTAGTCTGGGTATGGAGTGATGGTTCTAGAAAGATGTTTTAGCGTAGTCCTCACTATTTCGTAAAATAAAGTGTTTGAATAATTGTAATGAGGACTTATTTGAGTGTGGATATTGTCTAGAAGACAATATTTGTATTTAAACTCACAAGATGTGTTGTCGATTTTGCACACGACAATTGTATTATTGAAGTTGTAGTTTTTTTTCGCACTATCATGTATTTGGCGACTCGTGAATGGGTGTTGTATACCTATTTTGGGGGGGCCACAGCTTGGTATCAAAGCTTAGGATATGGTCTCATGAGAGATCGGGGAATAGAACTAGAGGGGAGAGATGAGTAAATCCTTCGCTAGTGTGTCCTATCTAAGCTTATTTGTTGATCTCATCATAATATAGGATATTATGTGATATGTTAATTTGTTTAATTAACCCTTGTTTTATGGCAAGATTTAAGAATGGTCACGAGAACGTTAACAATGGAGTGTATGAGACCGTGGAACAACCTTTAGTCACAAACCAGAGAACGTGCAACAGAAGGCAATATTCCTCCCGTAAACAACGCTACCGAGCAAACGATGAATGATGGAATGTTTAGGAGCTTTTTTGCAGCTCATGCAAAATCGCACGAGGAGACTCTGTACAAAATACGGGTGGAAATGATAAGCAACGCGCTGGTCATCATACCAAGTAGTTCAAGGAGTTGGGACCACCAGATTTTGGGAAAGCCCGATCCGATTAAGGCGTAAACGTGGGTCAAGCAAATTACCAAGATATTCGATGTCTTGGGATGCACTGAGAGAAAAAAAGGTTCCATTCGCCACTTTATGTTCCGTGGTGAGGAGGAGACATCGGTGGAATCTGTGAAGTTGCACTCAACCAACCAAAAGACTCAACATGTCTTGGGAAAGATTTCAAAACTGTTCAATGACAAGTACTTTCCTAAAAGTATTCATCATATGAAGGAGGTAGAGTTTATTAGATCGAATGTAACAATACGACTAAGTGTCTCAAGACGAGGTGAAGTTCATGAGTTATCGTGTTTGCACCTCATTTGGTAGAAAATGAGGAACGATGACGCGGATGTTTTCGAGAGGTCTAAAACCCGAGATTCATCAATACCTTATCTCTCATAAATTTTTCTCATATTCAGATGTTGTCAATAGGCTCAATTATTAGAGCGAGATAATGAGTATACTCAACCGAGGGATCACAACTGTGGTCATACCTATGGATGTTAATCATCGAGAGCGATGATAACCAAATGAGGAGGGAAGAATACGGACAAAAAGCCAGAACCACTCGGGTGGTAATCGTGGCCATGATAATAGAAGAGGTGAGTCTAGTGGAAATTTCAAAAGAGGAGATTCAACAACGACGGAAGACATCAACAGAAGAACACCAAAGATCAACAACAATTCTAGGGGGAGAGAACGACCACCACCGTAGATGTTATAAATGCGGGAAAGAGGGACATATCAGCCCAAACTGCCCACAACAATCCAAGGTATGTTATAACTGTGGAAAGGAGGGTCATATAGCCCGAGAGTGTTCTGTAGCAAAACCAAGTTCAGCGGGGATGGTGACTCCAAAAGCTATCCCGGATAAGTCAAAATCAACGGTTCTTGGAAGAGCGTTTGTCGTGACTGGCCAAAACGTGAGGAACCCGAACGAGGTGATCACGGTAAGCTAATCTTAAACTCTTTTGCAAGTTTATACTTTACTAGATATCTGCTCTACCCATTCTTTATCTCTCCCGCTTGTGCTCAACGCTTAAACTCGACCGAGAAATTGACTTTAACTTATCTCGTTGAAACTCCGTTGGTGAAACCTTCATTACATCTACAGCTTTATAAATCTTGCTTGATCCAAGTTGGCACTCATCACATTACCGTTGATCTTATTTCTTTAAAGATACTTGCATTTGATGTGATTTTAGGGATTGATCGTTAACCACTCATCATGCCAAAATTGATTATTTTCGTAAGGTCATAGTTTTCATATTCCTAACCAACCCGTTATATTAATTCAAACAACTAAACCACTAAAATCAGTCATCATCATATCAAGCCATAAAGCTATTCGCTTATTAAAAAATGGATGTCAAGCTTTCTTAGCCCATGTTATGGATTTGAACAAAGACAAGTCGATTTGAATAATATTTCGTTGTTAGAGAATTTTTCGATGTATTTTTCAAGAACTTCCCGGTCTACCCCGTAACGTGAAGTTGAATTCTTTATCGACCTTGAACCGCACAAAACCCATTTCTAAAACCCCATATCGAATGGCTCCTATTGAACTTCAGAGTTAAAAGTCCAACTATAGGAGTTATTAGACATCTCGTTTCATTCTGGCCCTAAGTACATCTCCTTGGGGTGCTCCTGCTTTTATTCGTAAAGAAGAAAGACTGGAGTATGCGACTTCAGACGACTACCGAGAATTAAACCATGTCACCATCAAGAATAGGTATCCGCTACCTCGCATTGATGACCCGCTTGACCAATTACAAGGAGCACAATTTTTTTCAAAGATCGATCTTCGCTCGATATCATCACCAAGATTAAAACCGAGGATATTCCAAAGACCGCCTTCGTAACTCCCCAGACGGCATTATGAATTCTTAGTCATGTCTTTTTGATCGACTAATGCTCCCGCCGCTTTCATGGATATGATGAACCGAGTATTCAAGGAATATTTGGATAGTTCGTTGTTGTCTTTATTGATGACATCCTCATCTATTCCAAAAGTCGTGAAGATCATGAGCACCATTTGAAGTCGACATTGAAAGGCTTCGTGAAAACAAGCTTTATGCCAAGTCAAGAAATGCGAAGTTCGCTTGAGGAAGTAGCATTCCTTGGGCACGTGGTGTCAAAACATGGAGTATCCGCTGACCCACAAGATCAAGCAATACAAAGTTGGGAGAAACCAAAGTCGGTGATCAAGTACGTAGCTTTTCGGGCTTAATTGGTTATTATCTGAGATTCGTGGAAGGATTTTCTAATCGCCATCTGCTAACTCTCACCGACCAGAAAGATACAAAATTCAGATGGAGCGAGGAATGCGAGAAGAGTTTCCAAGAGCTCAAGAGGAGACTCATTTTTTGGCACTGCTCGCAATACCATCCGGTTCGGATGGATTTGTTATCTACAAACGATGCTTCGTGCAAAGGGTTAGGATGTGTTCTCATGCAACATGGGAAAGTCATAGTTTATGCCTCGCGACAACTCAAAGAATATGAGAGGAATTATCCTACTCATGATCTAGAGTCGGCAGCAATGATTCGCGTTGAAAATTTGGAGACACTACTCAGATGGGGAGAAAGTGGAGATTTATACGGACCATAAAAGCCTCAAAATATTTCTTCACCCAAAAAGAACTCAACACGCAAGCAACGACGCTGGCTCGAAATGTTGAAAGATTACGATCACACTATTCAATATCATCCTCGAAAAGCGAACGTAAGAGTAGACGACGATCGAGAGTAAGATCATATGCGAAAGTACGAAAGGATATTGTCAACACAAAGGCCCATTTTATATGATTTGCAAAGGATGGAGATAGAATTAAAGACTCCAGGACCCACATGATGATGGCGAATATATGAGTAGAACCGACTTTAATCGATAAAGTTAAAGCCGCCAAGCTACGGACTGGGCCGATGCGTATGAAGAAGAAAGTGCAAGAAGGAGCTATTCCGTAAGCAAGAATCGATGAAGAAGGAATACTTCGAGTCAACTCTAGACTTCATGTTCCTAACGATTCTCGACTTGAAGCATAGAAATCATGATGGAGGCACACAACACCCCATTTGTAATCCATCTCGGGAGTACCAAATGTATCATGATATTCGACATACATTTTGGTGGAACAATACGAAGAGAGAGATCGCATGAGTTTATCTCGAGGTGTTTAACTTGTCAAACGTAAAAGCGCGAGCATCAAGTGCCAAAGGGTCCATTGCAACCACTGAGATTCCAAAATGGAAGTGGGAACACATTACTATGGATTTTGTTATAGGTCTTCCCAAGGTTTCTCAAGGTATAGATGTGATTTGGGTTATTATTGATAGATTAACCAAGTCCGCTTCATTTCTTACCTATACGTGAAACTTATTCCTCGAACGCCTTGCTCATATGTACGTGAATGAGATTGTGAGATTGCATGGCATGCCAAGATCCATAGTTTTGGATCGTGACCCAAGATTCACTTCACGATTTTGGGTTAGCTTCAGTAAAGCTATGGGCACGGATTTACGATTGGGCTTCAAAGATACCATCCTCAAAATAGACGGACAATCGAGAGGACTATTCAAACTCTCAAGATCTATTAAGACTATGGTCCTAGATTTTAAAGGGAGTGGGATAAGTATTTACCATGGTGGAATTCTCCTACAACAACAAGCTTATCAAGCAAGTATAAAATGGCTCCATTCGAGGCGTCAGATGGACGAAAGTGTCATTCTCAAAGATGTTGGGACGAGGTGGGAGAAGCAACGTTGTTGGGACCGTAATTAGTACGCATGACTACGTAAAAGATCCAAATGATTCGACAACGATTCAAACCTCACAAGATCGATAAAAGAGTTATGTCGATCTTCATCGAAAGGACGTGGAATTTAATATCGGGGATCATGTATCGTTATGTATTGCTCCATGGAAGGGAGTTACAAGATTTGGAAAGAGAGGAAAGCTCAATCCAAGGTTTGTTGGTCCATTTGAGATTTTTCGACCGAATAGGAAATGTGGCCTATAGACTCAAGATTACCTCCAAGTATGTCTCGTGTTCATAATGTTTTCACATATCTATGCTTCAGAATATGTGAAAGACCCGAACCACATTATCGAAGTTAGAACCAGACGAGATAGCCAAGATTTAACGTACGAGGAGGTACCGTTAAGATCTTGGATAGAAAGAACATGTCCCACGCACCAAGGTTATACCACAAGTTAAGGTTTTGTGGAGGAACCATGCTATTCAAGAAATGACCTGGAGTTGAATCGAAATGAAAGCGAGGTACCCTCACCTTTTCAAAACACTGTGTACGTACGCCAATTTCGAGGACAAAATTTTATAAGGAGGGAGGTCAGAAGACCCCAACTTATTATAAATAAAATTAATTTTTTTCTATTCATTATTCTAAATTAATAAGGTGTTAATTTGATATAATGCTTTGGTTATGGGTGAAATGTGCAAATTTTGCAAAATAAGCAAGTGGTTATAAAATATTCATTTCGCTTTGGGAATATTCGTTTGGTCGTGGAATATTCTTTTTGTCGGGAATATTCGTATTTACCAAGCAACCCATTTGTGGGCCCCATAACTAAAAAACGATTGGATGAAGGAAAACGACAAAGTATGAGTTTTATAAATAACGACGTAGTTGTTACCAATTAACATCGTTGAATACCCCGTGGTTAAAATACAAGAATACGCGTGGTCGCACAAAGAAGATTACCAGATTGCACAAGATTTTTGAATTATTGATCTTACGTAAGAAGGCACTACTACTCAATAATTGTTATAAAGTAATTATCGCTCAATATTTTATTTTATCGATTCAATAATTGTTGCATATTGATATTTTATATTATTGTTGTTTCAATAATTGTCACCGCACAAGATTTTCATTATCATATCAATAATTCATATTATTTGAATAATATTATTAGATAGCATTATTGGCAATGTCTAGAAAGTTTCGCTCAAGGAGAGGTTTGGTCACCTAATGCGCGCGCCAAGAAGAGAGAAATCCTTATCGAAAGCCCCCTCTTTCCCGGAACCTACCGGTCATTATTATTGTGATTTCGTAATATTATTTGTGAATAATTAATTATTGATTTATATGATAAGAAATATTTATTTGATGCGATATAAATGATGGATTTATTTATTTTATGTGGTTATAATTGAAGGAATTAATGTTGAGGTGTTTTATCAAGATTTTGTTTGAATGGAGGTATTAAAAATCAAATCAAGATTTTTATATATATATCATGTGAGTTATAATTTTTAATCCGACCGTTGGATCGTTGTGATTTTTGGATATGTTATACATATATAAGTTGAGTATATGTCCACAAATTTTGAACCGTTAAAAATGAACGTATGATTTGTTATGAATTTTAAGAGGTGATCGATTCGTAAATTAGGTTTATAAATGATTTTGGTGGAAAATTTAGAATTGAGTGGGCCCCACTTGTGGTTGGTGAAGAAATGTGCTTCAATTTTATTTCAAATGTGGTGGGTGGTAATAGTAGGTAAAGCCATCGTAAAAAGTGTCAAGTCAAGCTTCTTCTGCATGCTAACATTTTCCTATAAATAGAGGGCTAAGTTAGAATTGAAAATCACACCGTAAACATAAGCTTTTCTTTTCTCTCTATATTATCGAGCGTATTTTGTGAGTATTTAGATACTTTGAGAGTTGTTGTTCAAAGACAAGTTTCATTCAAAGATCACTTCCGACCTTTCATTCAAGTACTCTTTTTTCGAGGTAAGTGGATGTTATTTTCTTCTTAAATGATATTATTTTTTCAATATCATTATGCCAAAATATTGGTTTGAACTTTTTAATCAAATTTGGAACTTTTTGTGTTCTGGGTTACTATTCACGATACTACACTATTCACGATATACAACACTATTCACTTAATCACGACACTATTCACTAAAAATAAAATTTTTTTCCTTTTTGTCCAAGATGTCTATTATGGTTACTATCTTTGATCAGATCCATGTTTTGATCTTTATTTTGAATTCGCTTCAAAATTGGTTATTATGAAGTATTAGTGATCTTCGATAAACCGTAATACTAATCCCTAATATTTGTCCTCTTCGTCTCAATCGGATTCGCTTTTTTAAAATATTTTTCATCATCCTCAATCCTTAATGATGATATTATTGAATATCTTTGGCCCGTAGCAAAAAGATGAATGATTAATCGATGAATATCTTTTGGCCCGAAAGTGCAAAAGATGAACAGTGTTGAGATGAACTTGACCAACCGGTGATATAAATGAATATCTTTGGCCCAGAAGTGCAAAAGATGAATATTTGATTAAAGATGTATATTGATTGTTGTTACAGGATAAAATATTGATGATGGACTTTTAAATCTTAGAAGATAGTAGAACTCATTCTCTACTCGACTCTTCTAATGGATTGTTGTTTTCACCGCAGCTTTTGATCTAAAACTTGTTGTCTATTATATTTTATCGATTTTTCCCGTTGAAGACTAATGATAATTTGTTGTATATTATCTTAGTCATAATATTCTTTATCGGGCTAGTTGAGCTCACCCTTTTCCTTTTTGTTCCATTTTTTTCTTCTCGTGAGGTGAGAACATACAAGCAGGATCTAGTGGGGTATGGAGTGATGGTTCTAGAAAGATGTTTTAGTAGTCCCTCACTATTTCGTAAAATAGTGTTTGAATAATTGTAATGAGGACTTATTTGAGTGTGGATATTGTCTAGAAGACAATATTTGTATTTAAACTCACAAGATGTGTTGTCGATTTTGTTTGCTTTCTGCACAATTGTATTATTGAAGTTGTAGTTTGCATACATTTCGTGCACGTTTATCATGTATTTGACCTAGTGATGATGTCAAGAGTTGCTAAGCGTGTATTGCGTGTTCCAAAGAAAGAGATTCATTTTGGGTCTGCGTGGGGCTTGATTGATGCGGAGGGAAGGTGTTAGGCACCCAGACATCCAAGTATTACTACGGTGACCGCCACTTTTTAAAGAAGCTGTTATATGAATGTGTGCGTGTGTGTGGATCGATGTGCAATTATTTGGAAGTAGTGTTGTACCTGAATTCGCTTTTTATATCATAGGGTTTGAATTTTATAGAAAAATTCAGTTTTAAATAAAGATATATGATGAAGTTTTGTAAAAAGAGGTTTTTCAAACCCTGTGCTCAATAGTAATTGAGGCCTTTGATACTTTTATTTTATTATTAAATGTTCGGCTTGTTTGCTTTTTTATTTTCAAGATGCAAAGCATTCTCGAGAAAATAATATCTGAAAGATGCCAAACCTCCTCACTGCAGGCATGACAATCATCGAGGAAATTGATTCGATAAATAATGTACAAGCTGCTCACAGCTGAAAAATGTCCATCATGGGAACCGAATCTAGATTTAGTAGACTGAATCTGTGATCACATGATTCCTAAGCTCATATGATACTGGAGTTTGTATGGAAAGCAGTAAGTAGTTATATATATATATAAGCTGTAAATATATATATATAGACATGATCAACCACCACGAAGCAACTCCATGGGGGATCGGAAATGTAAGTATATATATATATATATATATATATATATATATAAAAGTAGGTAAAAGCTCCGGATATAAAATCCAGGCTCATCAGATATGTCTGACAACAGTTATATATATAAGTATATATATATATAAAAAGCGAGAAACGCTCAGGCATATAAGTGTAGGCTCATCAGATGATTTCGACCACAATTTATATATATAAGTATATATATATATATATAAAAGCAAGTAAACGCTCCAGACCTAAGTCTAGGCTCAATCGAGGCATAACTCGATAATGTTAGTCCATATATGAAATATATACATATATAAGTATATATATACAGACAGAAATGAAAACCATGTATACAGAGTAAAATGGACAAGGCTTCCTCGCCTTTTTCTCTCCTTCTCCTCTTCAAATATCTGACCCCAAGGCTCATCTTTATAGACTGATGGTCGCAGGTACACCTGCGGCAGCCGCAGTTGTACCTACGGCTGGTCGTGGTGCATCCTAGCCTCGCGGGTCCCGTCGTCTCGAAGTGCGTGCTCTCATGCACTGTAATGTCCGCTCAAACTTGCAGAACTTCAATCCGAGCATCTGAACGAGGTATATCTGACCTTGTTCGAACCGACAGTGTCGAGAGATTCTGTGATGACATGGATTAGAGGTTGTCGAAGTCAAGAAGAGGGGTCCATGCCCATGGTCTTCAAGCTTCAAATTCTATCCAAAGTACTGTCATGCGTAATAGTCACTCGGGATTGTTACTCCTCGGTTCTTGTGGGACATCGTTGGATGTATGTATGTATGAAGTGTTGAGACGACGTGCAAGTGTTGAAGGGGCAAGATGACATTTTACTCTTCGCCAAGGTTATCGTCGGTTTGAGTTGAAAGTAGACGTTGCTCAAGGTTATATCTGAGATTCGACTACTTGTTTTATGCCGTGATATCATCTTGTGAGAGAAAACTTTGTGGTGGTAAGATGACATTTTGACTCTTCAAGGGGGGGTCATCACGGTTTGAGGTGAAAGTGACGTTGCTCGAGGGGTTATATCGAGAGTGGGATCGCTTGTTTGTATTCCTCACTGTCATCTGTGGGTGTGCCTGTCTCGGAAGGAGGTTTGAGCTTGAAGCTGATCGCATGTATTTGAAACAAGCATTTAGGAGTTATCACGGAATCGCAATGGCATCCCTTGGGGTATCACCGAGGATGGAGTCGCTACTCTAGTGTTGTTTTCGACTGGGCGGAAGCGTCGCGGTGTTATCGCTGAGACAAAACTGTCCTCTCCAGTGTTGTTGTCGGTCTTTTGATCTGCGTACCTCGGGGTTATCTCCAAGATTGGAAATGACATTCCCGGTGTGTGTTCCGGGTTTGAGATGAAATTCCTAGTTTGTGTTCCGGGTTAGAACTGAACTTCCAGTAGTATCTAGAATGGATGTAAGCTGTCTTCTAGGGTTATCTCCGAAAGACAAATCGCCTCTCTGATGTTAATGTGAGCGTCTGTAAAAAAATTTTGAGTGTCTACAGGTACTATTCACTCAGGTACTATTCATCCCGGGTACTATTTATGACAAAAAAAATTGATTTCTTTTATGTCCAAATTATTTTTGATACAATATTATTCTTGAATTTTACTCCACAAAGCAGTATCATATTGACAATTTGGACATTATGGAATTCTAGATAAATTAAATTATAAATCTTTCAAATTTATCCTTTGCTTTCTTTTAATTGAATTCTTATATCATTGTCATCATCCTCATGCTTATATTATGATGAAAGTCGTCTTTGGCTTACGTGCATAGATGGACTGTTGATTGGTATGATTATGACCAGGAATCATTCAGTATAATCATGACCTGTAATGTTACAAATAATGTGGTAAAAGTCCTCATTGGCCCGTAGTGCATTGATGGACAGTTGTTGAGATAAACATGACCAACTGATGAATATCCTTGGCCCGTAGTGCATGGATAATTCAGTGATGTGGATTATTTATTACGCTGAGTCTCAGCGATAAAATTGGTGATAACTTTAAATCATAGAAGATAGTAGATATCATGCTCTACTTGACTCTTCTAATGGATTGCTTGTTCCGCTGCAGTTAAACTTGATGTCTATTGTATTTTATCAGTTTAACCCTATTGAAGGCTAACGATAATTTATTTTGCATTATCTTAGCCATAATATTTCTTACTAGGCTAGTTGAGCTCACACTTTGCTTTCATTGTTCTCTTCAGGAAATGAGAGTATAGCTGGGACTAGTCGGGGAACGGAGTGACGGTCCAGATGTTTGCATTAGTAGTCCTCACTATTCTGTGAAATAGTGTGATAAAAAATGTAATGAGGACTTTATCTGAGTGTGGATATTGTCTAGAAGACAATATTTGTATTAAAACTCACAGCTCATGCTGTATATTTAAGTTTGTATTTGTATTTTGTAACATGTATTTGGCGACTCAGAATGGGTGATGTATACCTATTTTGGGGGCGTCACACTGGACTCCACGGTTTTCATTCTTGGACATATTTTTGAAAGCAGTGAGAATCTGATAAATCGTTGAGTGCCAATCAGACAGCTGTCCTTGGACAGAGGGAAGCTTTTCAAATTAAACTTGATCATCGTTAGTGGTAGAGTGAAAAGACTCTACAATCGTCTTCTTGGGCATAATTATTCTGCCATCAGAACCCACTCTGCAATCGTAGGGGATATAGTGGTTACCAGCATATCAGTAAACTTTGAAGTGAGACTGGTCTTTGATCATCTTGATTGCAAACTCTTTTACCCTTCGAAAGTTATGTGACACCAGCTCCAAGTTTGGAAACTGTGAATAACACCAATTGAAGTAACTTCCATCTTCTTCAGTGTATGCCTTTAACCAGGGCATCCATGGGAAGAACCATCTCATCAGAAGATCATCCGGATTGTATAGAATTATAGTGCGGTCTAACTTCATGTTGTTTCAGGTATTAAACACATCATCTGTAGTCATCCTTACAACTTTGAGTTGTTCGTTTCTATAGCTTACCCATCTTTCTAGTGGTGCATCTTGTGGTTCATCAAGGACTTCCACCACTATTCTTCTGCAAACTCTTGCTGGAGAGAGAACAGGATAGTCTGTTGTTTCCTCTGATTCCTAATTTGTGGAACTGGAAACTTTTTCCTTCTCTTCACCTTCTAAGCTTGAATCATGTTGACTTCTTTCAACTAATTTATCAGTGAATCCTTCATGCTGATTTTCATTACTAGTACCTTCTTCAGCATCTCCTCTCTTGGATTCAGATTCATCATCATTCACTTCAATGATTGTAGTAGAGGGTTTCCCTTGCTTCTTTGAGACAGATTTAGCAAGCAGTCTGTTGCACTTTCTTCTCCTTGGAGGATCAGCTATAGGAGTTTTAGACTTTTCTTCTTCTTCAGAATTTGAAGCCTCTGTATCATCAGATAAGCTTCCTTAATGTTCAGTAACACTAAGGGCAGGTCCTTCTTCTTTGGACTCAACATCATCATATGGGCTTATTGGACCATTTGCAGTAGGAGATGCAGTTGTGTCAACTTGCAACCTTTCTTCATCATCAGAGTGGATGCTCTGAGAGTTAGTCATAGGGCTTGCATATTCTTCTTCACCATCAGAGTTAGCAATTTCTTTCATGGATTCAGTTTCTCCTTCATTGCTGGACTTGCTCTTTGAGGGTTCAATATTGAGGCTTTCAGTTCCCTTCTATTCTTCAGACTCTACATTCTCTTCGTTGGAAGAAAGACTTTCTTGGGGAACTGGGGTTGATTCCTTCATCACCTTTGCTTTCTCTTTGGATGGCCCTAGGAGTAATTTGTTACTTCTTCTTCTTTTTGAAATTTCTGCAGTTGATACTTTTTGTTCTTTTTGCTTCATGCCTCTTCTTGTTAGTGGAGAGATGACTTAGTGGAACCTCTGTATTCTTCACACCCTTAGACTTCTTCTTTGCTGGTATGGCTGCTACCGGTACAGAGTCATCAGATTGAGAGCTTTCCACCTCCTTCGCATTCCTCTTCTTTGCAGAGACCTTGTTGCTGCTACCAGAAGTTATTAGCCTCTTGTTTTCCTTAGGATTTTTCTTCCACTTCCCAAACAGCTGTGGGGACATCACTTTATGGACATTTAGTGGTTCTCCCTCATCATCCTTTATCTTGCTTTTCAATTTCTTCTTCAGTACAATGCTCAAGAGTCTTCCATGAAAAAACTTTGTGAGTGGTTTTTCTGTAGACTTCTTCATCTCTGCCTTTTCCAACCATTTGGTCAACAAATCAATTAGAATGGCTCCAAAGTTCATCTGCTGCTTCATGACGATTGCAATCATGACTCTCAGTTGTAGATCACTCACAGTTTCATGTGCAGTATCTTTGCACAGGATGCATTTTCCTGTAATCTCAGCCAGAAATTTAAATTCTTCAAGAAACTCCTTATTCACATCCTTCAGATTTACGTTCCTCTTGTAACGCATTAACCTCTTTCCTTCTTCAATGTCAACTTCATCGAGGTTTATCAGACCTTGGTTAGGAAACCCTAGACATTGATTGATGTTTGATGCTTTCATTTTCAGACTTACTCCTTTGTCCTTCATGGATAGAAGCCTAGAATCTATCGATGCATTGTAGTAGAATTGCTTTACTAGCTCAGTACAGATCGAAGTGTTTGCTTCCAAGCATTCAAAAACCCCAGCATTCTTAACAAGCTCAAGTATATCTCTGAACTTCTTTTCTGATCTTTTGAACTTCTTGAAGCCGAGTTGGATTCCGATTATAACACGTCATTCTTCCATTTTGAGGGTTCGAAATAGATAGGTATTTAGTTTCAGACTTGTTATGAGAGATAGTTGAATGTGATTTGGGCGAATTAGGATATTTAATGGATTCAGGCTGTGAAGAAGATTCTAGGGTTTTAAAAAGAGATGGAGAGAGGTTCGATAGTTTCTGATAACTGGTTTGAGATTTTGAATTTGTCATTATGACATTTTCCTTCTGACTCTGCATAAGCTACGATGTGTCAGCCAGTCATTGGTTGCACGATGCCCGGTAAGAAACTGTAACTCCCCATAAACTTTTTAGTTTAACGTTCCTTTTAAGAAAATAGGTGTTACTAACGTGGATTGACTGTTGACCTTTTTCAGTACGTAGAGTAGCTTGGTGAGGTAGCTATAGACTCTACGTTTTTCTTTGTCAACTCAACTATCTTCTTCTAAGAGATGCTGTAGTGGATGATTTGACATTAATCCTCATCTTGATGTTGCATGACTTTGCCACTGATGTATCCCAAGTCAGTTTGGGCACTGAAATTCTGAGGTGAGTTTGCAAGATGTCTTTCCAAACTGTATTCGTACTTATCTCCACACGATCTGAGTTGTTGAGCAAGTGTCTAGTTCTTCCGAGATCCCTATGAGCTAGTATATTCTCTGGGAAGACTGCGATCGTCGAGCCTACTCTACGATCGTTGAGGTTGCACTACGATTGTCGAGTTTACTTCAGAATATACTCTACGATCGTTGTCTGACCTGGTCCTTGAGATGAACTTGACTAAGCATTCCTTCTGGGTTAAGGTAGCTCAAGAAGGGTCAACCTCTTAGAGTGAGCTAAGGGTCGGGTTTGTCCCTGAGGCGCTTTCCAGATGAAAAACTTTTAGAAGTGATTTTCATTGATATCTCGTTTGACCTTTTCTGCTGGGGAATTCCTCTATCGGCATTAGACATTTGCATTGGTTGTAATCGTGGAGTCCTTTTGCTCTTACACTACGATCAGATGTTTGATCGTAGGCACACCATGCTTTTGAGTTGGGTGGTTGACAAGGTTATCAGCAGTACATTTTGAGACGTTCCTACTGACTATGGGTCTTCATTTGGTTCGTCATCTACAAAGTTTTGGGACTCTGTAACTGGTATATTGCTTCATAGTATATTTCTGATATTTTTAGTGTTGCTATTTTGTTAGGAGATCACTGCTCCCCCATGGTTGATATTGTCTTCTCAAAGAGGTGTGAGTTCTTCTTCTTCATGTGTATCAGAAGGCAGCCTTGCATATCTCCTTCTGACTGAAGTCATCATTATTAATTAAATCTTCTTGTATCATAGGCATGGACATCTTCCGGTCTAATCACTCTATGATCACTTGACAGCACTACGAACGTAGTCTTCCTTGACAGTTTATTCTTGCAAAGTTTTGCTTCTATGATGAGTTCATTGAGGGTTCTTCTTAGCTAATATGCTTTAGATGATAGAGCATATATGGCTCTTTTTATCTTAGGGTGAATGGTCTGCTTCCATATGGAGATCAGCAACCATATGAGCATCATTTATGTTAGCTCAGTAAGTCTTCAAGGACAGACTTTGACACAGGGATTTAGGTTAGAAACATTTTTGAAATGTTTAAAGCCTTCTGCTGGTTGAATCTTCTTAACTGAAGTCTTCTGCTTCAGCACTCCTTAGTGTGGTCAGATAGACCAACTACCTACAGGTTAGATACATTTCTATTTTTGGTACCCATGGTTAAATGGGTCTTGCCAAGTTAGCTTTCAAAATCCCTGTTCCTCATATATTTGAATTTTCATCATATTTATCACCAACAATCATATTCATGCATGTATCCAATTTAGATATGACATCTTAAGATGCATGATGATGAATGTGTGTAAGATTAATCATTTTTAATAAAACACTCTTTTTCTTTGATGGTTTCATCATTTGCTTAGCTATGTTCACAGGTTTTAAATGTTCACAAAGTGAGAATTAACTCTATCACTTGTTTGTATATGGTTGATTCATGGAGGTGATCAGTTTCCACGAATCTTCAAGATACTCTTGTAAAACTGATCATACTCTATGTGTTATCAAAACCTTAGAACATAGGTTTATACATACATACTAACCTATCAGCAAAGATTACTCCACTTAAGATTAATTAAACCTTGATATGCTCATGACCTATTTCAGACTTCTTTCAAGATGTTATCTTCAACCTAAAACTTGGATGTAGAGAAAGTTTATTAGCATTTTATTTTCCAACCTCATTGTACTTTCTCTCTTCCTCTTTTTAGGTAGAATATGGTCTCTTGATAAAATATTGTTATAGTGCATGAGGTGGTGCAACATGATGTACATATTTATATTAATGAGGAACCGTACCTTTCCATTGTTAGTTTCTTGACAGTCATTAATCTTGATATACTGAGGTTAGTCATTGATGTGCATAATTTTTCGTTCATTCCTTTAGCTCTTTGACAACCTTGAGTCCTCAGGGTTTACATCCAATTGCTGGTTGGCCAGATACATATTTGAGAAGTTCTTCTTTCTTCTCTGGCTTCTTACCATATATGGCCTTTTTATCTTTCAGGTTGGTGGATGCTTGACTCTTTGCTGTTGATTTCTCTTGAGCTCCTTTGTCTGGTCCTCATACTACAAGATTGACTATGGGCAAGGATTGGTCTTGTTGTTATGGCATTTAAGAGCATGGACCAATCTGAGCAGCTTCAGGTGTATATACACATTTACCTGTACACAATATTTTCAACGTGTGTGCTCATCTGCATTTGCAAGTGACTTACTACTAAACTAAGTTTAGAACAATGTTTGTGCCTAGGATCAGACTCAAAGCGATTAGCTTTTGAATATAGCATGAGAACGTGCTCTGATACCAATTCTAGTTGCTCCTCTTTGCATTCTATTTTGAGTCTGGACCACTTCTTCTTTTGGTGCAGCTGATCTTCATTCTGTCCTTCCCATCTTCATCTGATGTCAGCTGTGCACCATCACCATTTAGGTTTGCTAAGTGTTTAAGCTTTTGGTAGACTCCGTCTGGCACTTAGCATTCCCTGAACCCTTCTTGACTAGTTTGCAGACATGGTTCTGCACTTGTTCTGTTTCAGCTTTTGGTTTATGGTGATTCGTAGAGTGGCTCATTGGATTTTCTTTGTGCTCTGCCACTTTTCTGAATACTATCTTCTTGTCTTTCTCGTTTCTCACCTTAGCAGCCATCTTCAGTGGCATTCTCATCTTTGTTGGGTGAAGCTTTAGTCTGGTTGAGTAGCTTCTTCAAATCTGCTTCACTTCCACCTTCGTAGTCTCACTGTCACTGAGACTTGTTCTGTAAAGCTCTGGTGGAACTCGTAGAGTTAACAATATAGCATTCCAACAACTCAATGATTCTGCAACTTAGCAACATCAATAACTTTTGATCTTTGAAGCTCTGGCTAATATATACTCCTTCCCAATCTTCCCGTTGGGATATAGCCGTTGAAAGATATTTGAATTGCTTCGCAGATCTCGAGTTATTTAGTGTAGACTGCAGATGTGACATGACATCCCCTTTATGACTTTCTGACACTGCAGTCTACTGTTTCACCTACCCCGTCAGAGATGACACTTTGATGTCTTAGGCAGGTAGTCAACTTTATTTCCTCCTTCTGATTTCTCGATTGGAACATCAGGAGTTGTCCTTTTGCATTGATGCTCTCAACTAGCAATGTTTGAATATCAATCTTCATATTGAACCGTTGCCAATGCTTAAATCTTTAGATGACCGAACTCTACGATTCTGATGCAGATGTTCTTGGACCTGATCGTAGTGTGTCTTGTTGAATGTTGCTCATTGACAGGTTGAGACAACACTACGATCCTAAAGAATGTTCATTGGATCTTCAATGTAGAACACATCTTCCTTCTCTTGTGCAGTGCTTCGACACTCCTGTTTGCCTTGACTGATCTCAGGATTTGATAGCTTGACTCCTTGTTCTGGCCCCTTCTAAATAGCAAGACACTTCAGATTTGTGGCATGTCCAACTCGTTTTCCCCTTGTGATCTACCGTTTACATATCATCAAATGGACTGACCCAATGCTTAATCACTTTAGCCTTGTTCTTCATAAGCTGACTAGAGGCTTATGGTATCTTTGTAGCTCAGACTAGAGGCTTCATACTTTGGATATTCTGGGAGTGCTCATTTGTTGAGAATCGTGTTTACTCTACGATTCTGACTTGGCTTTGTCAGCACATCTGTTGAGGCCTTAGTTCTGCACTCAACGATTCAGCTTTGGTTGTGCAAACACTACGACTCTAAGATCAAATGTTGACATTCTACGATCTCTGACCTTAAGCTTGTTGTCTTCATCTGATCTGGCTCGACTACGATCTTTGTCTCTTATTTGATCAGTAGACTCTACGACTTCGAGTGTGGTCTATGATTCTTGACTTGACTTCAGCAGATGCTCGGTCGGCTCTTAGACATGTTATCTCTACGATTCTGAACATGGCTTCCTCAGCAGACTATGGCTTCGAGGAAGTTCTTCTCGACACACTATGATCCTTCCTCGTCTCTCCTGGTAATCTACGAACTCTGAGATCTACTTGTAGACTACTATTCTGCCTCGATAGTTCTCAAGTTTTCCTCGACTCTCCTAGCAGACTACGATTTCTGGTGCAGTGTTCGACGATCAGACAAGCCTATCTATTACATTTATAAGATCAACCTAACAAGCTTGATCTTTCTACATTTATAGTCCTTGTACATCATTTCTTTTTAAGGACTTTACAAAGTTGTTTTGCTTATATAGGATCAACTTAACATATTTGATCAATTCATTCTAAGTCCTTGTACATATGTTCCTATTATCTATCAAAGGACTTTACAGCTTTTCTTAATGTAAGCATACTTGCATATTCATTCATATATATTATAATCAAATTATATATAAACAGGAATAACATTCACATGCTTATTCATGACATAATAATTATAAGAAATTTTTATTTCATAAAATTCGGGGTCTTACATTTAAATTGATATATCGTAGAGTTACGACGTCCATAAGAACTCAAACTTAGAACTGTGATTTCCTTAAATCTTTAAGGGGAGTTTCCAAACTAATATTCTGTTGTGCTATATTAATTGAGAAAATTAACTATATGGTAATTGATTTTTAAAATAAGCAAAAAGTTTTAAGGGATCAATTCAACCTCCCTTCTAGATCCCTTATGTGCCTTTAGGAAATAACACTCACCACTTTATATAATCTCGCGGGACCACTAAGGATAAATTTGAAACTTTTTCTCTCTTTCATCTACTGTTACTTTTTTTAAAATGTGTGTAAATTGTACTTTGCACATCTTTTTAAGGACAGATGTAGTACTTGTTATCATTTTAAATGTAATTAAATCGATAAAGATTAAAATAATACCAAGGTTCTCAGACTCGAACCGGTCATCGAACCAAAAAAGGTACCGGGTGGATGAGTCACTGATCCAACCAGTGGTCGAATTATTATTTACCTAGTGACGTCATTAATATATAAAAATATATATTATTAGTAATTAATTAAATTTTAAAAAATTTCATTTTTTTATGAACTAAAATATAATAAAGTTAAGTTACAATATTACTAAATTTGGTTAATTTTAATATTAATTTTTTTTGGTAAAACAAATATTAAAAATCGGGTCAACCGAGTCAACTAACTGGTTGTATCGGTTGACTTGAACCACCGGTTCGACCGGTGGTCAACCAATTTTTAACCAAAATCGATTAATTGGTCTGAATTGGACCGAAGTGTAGACCTATTCGAACCGGTGGTCAACCGATTTTTAACCAAAATCGATTAATTGGTCTGAATTGGACCGAAGCGTAGACCTATTCCGATTTTTATCGTTCCGATCGATGATCCGGTCCGAATTTTAAAACTATGTATAATATCATAGTTACATATATATATATGGAACTATAATCCATCACCAAATAATCTTAAAAATGAAAAAATATAGTTAATAAAATTAAACAACGAACTAATCATGATAAAAAAATTATCTCTAATAGTGTAAATTAATACAAATGGTCTTATCTACTTTATTATTTTTGCAAATAAATACTGCTTAGTAAGTTTATTATATATATACGGTCCGGATCTTAAGCTTACCCCTTATCTAACATACCTTGCATACCCTCTTTTTGAGAGACCAGATAGAGGTTTCAGTTTGGGTCGTCATTATATATGTAATTGTAAATCAACTTTTAGCGACGGACAACATATAGCGATGGACAACCTATAGCGACAGACCGAACCGTCACTCGGTCCATCATTAAAGGGAGTATGCAAGGTATGATAGATAAGAGGTAAGCTTAAGATCCGGAATATATATATATATATATATATATATATATATATATATATATATTGTAAAATCCCAAATTTTACGAATAAAGATTTAATTTTTCTCGAAATAATTTTTTTTATGGTGTGGATTTGATATAATGTTATAGTTGTGAGTAATATTTATAAATTTTACAAAGTATGCAAGTTGTTATATAATATTTGATTGGTCGGGGAATATTCGTTTTAATAGGGAATATTCATACGACTGCACAATCATTGGTGGACCCCACAACAGAATTATTGTCGGATTGAGAAAACAACAAAAATAGTTTTATAAAAATAACGACAGAAGTTTTACCATTATCTTGTTGAACTACTCGGTAGTAAAAATGTCAGAATCTGGCGTGATTGCATAGTAGCACACGGTATTGATTATTGATGCTTACGTGAGAAAACACTCAGTTTTGTTCAATTATTGCTACAATTGTTGTTACATAGTATCTCAAATTGATGGACATACAAATGATGTGGAAAAAGTCCTCATTGGCCCGTAGTGCATTGATGGACAGTTTTTGGTATGATTATGGCTATGGATTCTTTTCGGCCAAGGGAGCAAAGATGAATTGTTTTATGGCATGATCAGGACCGTTGATGAAAACACAATTATCTTTGGCCCGTAGTGCATGGATAATTCGAGGTCGTGATTCTAAATAATATCCTTGCCCTGTAGTGCAGGGATGAATTGATGATGTGGATTATTTATTAAGCTGAGTCCCAGCGATAAAAGTGATAAAAAACTTTTTAAATCATAGAAGATAGTAGATTTTATTCTCTGCTTGACTCTTCTAATGGATTGCTTGTTCCGCTACAGTTAAACTTGATGTCAATTGTATTTTATCAGTTTAACATTGTTGAAGACTAATGATAATTTATTCTGCATTATCTTAGTCATAATATTTCTTACTGGGCTAGTTGAGCTCACCCTTTCTTTCACTGTTCTCTTCAGGAAAAGAGAATATAGTTGGGATAAGTCGAGGAACGGAGTGACGGTCTAGATGATAGCATTAGTAGTCCTCACTATTCTGTTAAATAGTTTGACAATAAATGTAATGAGGACTCCTTTGAGTGTGGATATTGTCTAGACGACAATAATCTTATTAAAACTCTCAATTTATGTTTTGTCGTATTGTTTACATGACAGCTGTATTATTAAGTTGTATTTGAATTTTGTACCATGTATTGGGCGACTCAAGATGGGTGATGTATACCTGTTTTGGGGGCGTCACAGTTTGTATGAAAGCTTAGGGATATGATCCCCGGCTAAGATGTGAGACAAGAACTAGGAGGGGAGAGACGAGGAATTCCTTTGCTAGTATGACCTACCTAAGTTTATTTGGTATTTAATTAGTCGGTCAGAGTATAGGGATAATATGTGATATGTTAATTAACCCTTGTTTTGTGGCAGTATTTGAAAATGACATCCGAGAATGTTGAGAATAGCAATGGAGCACAGGAGACCGTTGAGTCTCCACAGATCAATAATCAGGATAATGTGCAACAGGAAGGTGATAATTCTCTTATAAAGAACAACACTGATCAAATGATGAACGATGGTACGTTTAGGAGCTTTTTAGAATTCATGCAACACCAAACGAGAGAGACTCCTGTTCATAATGCAGGTGGAAATAATGGCAACCCATGGTTGGTCACCACTAAGAAGTTCAAGGAGCTGGGACCACCAGAGTTTTTGGGAAAGCCAGACCCACTTAAGGTAGAGACGTGGATTAAGCAGATCACCAAGATATTTGATGTCTTGGAATGCTCAGAGGAGCAAAAAGTTCCATTCGCCACCTTTATGTTGCGTGAAGAAGCAGATCATTGGTGGGAATCTGTAAAACGTACCCAGCCTGACGCACTCAAGATGTCTTGGGAGAAGTTCCAAGAGCTGTTCAACGACAAGTACTTTTTCGAAAGTATTCGTCACATGAAGGAGGTGGAATTCATCAAGCTGGAGCAAAATAATATGACCGTGTCGCAGTATGGGGCTAAATTTGCAGAGTTGTCCCGGTTTGCATCCCATTTGGTTGATAATGAGGAGCGAATGACGCGAATGTTTGTGCGAGGTTTGAAACCTGAAATACGTCAATACCTCATTTCTCATAAACTTTGTTTATATTCAGATGTTGTGAATAGGGCTCAGTTATTGGAACGCGATAATGAGTCAGCATAACGAAAAGGCAACGACCAACAACACGATAATAATCGTACCGGTGGCAACGGTCATCGGAACAATAATAACCATCGTGGGGGAAATTATCATGCCATGAATGGTAACCACTTCGGTGGTAATCATGGCAAAGATAATAGAAGTGGAAATTTCAAGAAGAAAAGGTTCAATAATGATGGAAAGACAAAAGAAGACCAAAGACCCGCTTCAAAGGAAGAAGAACGACCACCGGTCGTATGTTTCAAATGCGACAGAGGGACACATCCGTCAAACTATACGCAGAATCCAAAGCGTGTTTTAATTGCGGAAAGAAGGTCACCTAGCTCGATTTTGTCGTATGGTGAAGTCAAGTCCAACTAGGATGGTGATGCCAAAGGATGTCCTGCATAAGCCAAAGCGGTAGAGTTTAAGAGAGCGTTTTTTTTTCGTGACGAGGAACCCGAATAAAATTATCACGGGTAAGTTAATCATAAACTCTTCGAAGTCATCATAGTGTTAGATCTGGGTTCTACTCACTCTTTCATTTCACCTAGTTGTGTTCAATGATTGAATTTAACTCCGGAGAGGTTAGACTTTGATTTATCTGTTGAAACTCAGTTGGGAGAAACCTTCGTTACCTCCACTATTTATAAATCTTGTTTGATTTAAATCAATATTTTCACGTTACCTGTCGATCTTATCTCTTTGAAAATACTTGCCTTTGATGTGATTTTAGGAATCGATTGGTTAACTACTCATCATACTTTTAGTAAGGTTGTTAGCTTTCATATTCCTAACCAACCTGTTATGCGAATTCAAGCAACCAAACCACTAAAGTCAATCATTGTCATATCAAGCCATAAGTAAAGAGCCCTGATCCTTTCGTTGTTGACTTCCTTGTGTGGAATGCACCGAAGCCAGACTTTCCGTAGGGGACGTTGTGAATAACGATGGCAAGTTGATAGGTATCAATGTGACGTGTTATCCAAGTCTTGGATGAGAGTCACAGTTGTGAATGATATTTCTATTGTTAATAAATTTTCTGACGTATTCTTGAAGACTTCTTATCCTACCCCTAGAGCATGAAATTGAAATTTGTAATGATCCTAGTACAAAACCCATTTCTTAAACCCTCAAATATTTTCTTCACCCAAAACGAACGTAACATGCGCCAAAGACATTGGCTCGAACTGTTGAAGATTACGATCGTACCATTCAATACCATCGTGGAGAAGCGAACGTGGTAGCTGACGCGTTGAGTAGAAGATCATATGCGTTTACGAGTGCGAATATACGAACCCACGTGAAGATAACAAATATACGAGTAGAATCAACTTTAATCGATAAAGTTAAAGCCGCTCAAGCTAAATACTCAGAGCTGATGAATGTGAAGAAGAAGGTTCAAGAGGGCGTTATTCTAGAAGCAAGAATCGACGAAGAGAGGAAATCTCAACCCTCAATTTTATTGGCCCATTTGAAATCCTTGATCAAGTAGGAACTGTGGCCTATAGACTCGTTTTACCGCCAAATATGTTGCGTGTTCATAAAGTTTATCACGTACCGATGTTACGTAAATATGTGGATGAACCGAACCACATTATTGATTTAGAACCGAACGAGATAGCGGATAATTTAACGTATGAAGATGTACATGTTAAAATCCTGGAATGTATTCAACACTCAAAGGTTATACCTCAAGAGTTAGAATCGGACGAAGTGTCCTCATCTGTTTGGCATACCAAATACGTACGTAAATTTCGAGGGCGAAATTTCATAAGGAGGGGAGATTGTAAAATCCTAAATTTTACGAATAAAGATTTAATTTTTCTTGAAATATTTTTTTTTATGGTGTGGATTTGATATAATGTTATAGTTGTGAGTAATATTTATAAATTTTGCAAATTATGCAAGTTGTTATATAATATTCGATTGATCGAGGAATATTCGTTTTAACAGGGAATATTTGTACGACGGCACAATCATTGGTGGACCCCACAACGGAATTATTATCGGATTGAGAAAACGACAAAAATAGTTTTATGAAAATAACGACGGAAGTTTTACCGTTAATACTGTTGAACTACTCGGTAGTAAAAGTACAGTAATACGCGTGGTTGTATAGTAGCACACGGTATTGATTATTGATGCTTACATGAGAAACCACTCAATTTTGTTCAATTATTGCTACAATAGTTGCTGCATAGTATCTCACGTTATTTGATTCAATTATTGTCGATTGTTATATTATATATATAAGTTTTGTTTTATTAGTATTATTAGTGTAATAAAACAGAAAAGCTTTTTATATAAAACAGAATACTTTTATAAAGTTATTCGTTTTATTAGGTAATAATTAAAATATATTATATTCTATTATGCATAAAGTTTTGCATAGTAAAATCTTTTTATATAAAACAGAATACTTTTATAAAGTTATTTGTTTTATTGTATAATAATTAGAATATATTATATTTTATTACGCATAGTGTTTATAGTATACGCATAATGTTTTGCATAGTAAAATCTTTTTATATAAAATGTAATACTTTTATAAAGTTATTTGTTTTATTAGACAATAAATAGAATATATTATATTTTATTTAAATTTTTTTTGTTTTATTAGAATATTTTATTAAATCAACCTGGACCGTCCGTTTAAAAGTAAATCAATCTGGACCGTTCATGGATTGGTTACTATTCAGTCCATTCTTCTATAAATAAAAGCTCATTCCTTCATTATTTCTTACGAATTCACTGAAACTCTAGAGAGAGAAACTATAGAGAGAGTTCTTCTTTTGTAATCTCGAGTGTCTTTCTTTAGAGTTTAAGAAAGCTTTGAGCGTAGAAGATAGTGCAAGTTTTCTTCAAGTATATTCCCGCCCTACCGTCGGAGTACTCTTCTTTATAAGGTAAGGGGTATTTTTTTTCATATTCATGAAGAGAACTTCGTTATTCCATTATTTATTATTCGTTGGAATAACTTTGTATACGCTGGATCTACCCTATACTTGGTGAAATTCTTACGTTATTCCATTATTTATTATTACGTTAGAATAACTCGTATACGCTGTGATCACCCTATACTTGGTGAAATTCTTATGTTATTCCATTCTTTATTATTACATTGAATATCCTCGTCATGCATGCTTTTCATGGGACTGTTAAGATTATTTATTATTCATTGGAATAACTTGTCTACGCGTCACCGCATGCATGGTGATTTTTCATTGTTATTCCATTCTTTATTATTCTCATTGAACATCCCGCTTGTGCAAATTTTGCACGACACGGTTCCGTTATTTATTATTAGTTGGAATAACCGTCTATCTGCCAATCATCGCGCACGTGGTGATTTACATTGTTATTCCATTCTTTATTATTATTCGTTTGAACATCCCGATGGTGCAAATTTTGCCCGACACCGGTTAGATTATTTATTATTCCGTTGGAATAACTCGCCATCAAATACCGCATTTGGTGATGGTGATTTTGTTATTACATTCTTTATTATTACATTGGAATATCTTCGGTTCGTATTACGCATTTGATTCGGTAAGATTATGTATTATTCGTTAGAATAACTTTTATCATCAATCTACCGCATGCATGGTGATTTCTTTTGTTATTCCATTCTTTATTATACTCGGTTGGTTAAAGTTTTGAATTTATACTCCATGAAATTAGTGGAATATCCTTGATATTTGCGCTTCATCCAAGATCTTTTCATGGAAATATTCTTCTGAGCATTCTTGAATTTTACTCTACAAAGAAGTATCATGTTGACAATTTGGACGTTATTAGTTCTTGGATAATTTAATTCTTGAACTTGTTTTATTGAATTCTTATATCATTGTCATCATCCTCATGTTTATATTTTGTTGAAAGTCATCTATGGCCTGTAGTGTATAGATGGACTTGGTATGATTATGACCAGGGATTATTCGGTATAATCATGACCGTAATGTTACAAATGATGTGAAAAAAGTCCTCATTGGCCCGTAGTGCATTGATGAACAGTTTTTGGTATGATTATGGCTATGGATTCTCTTCGGCCAAGGGAGCAAAGATGAATTATTTTATGGCATGATCAGGACCGTTGATGAAAACACAATTATCTTTGGTCCATAGTGCATGGATAATTCGTGGTCGTGATACTAAATAATATCCTTGGCCTGTAGTGCAGGGATGAATTGATGATGTAGATTATTTATTAAGCTGAGTCCCAGCGATAAAAGTGATGAAAAACTTTTTAAATCATAGAAGATAGTAGATTTTATTTTGTACTTGACTCTTCTAATGGATTGCTTGTTCCGCTACAGTTAAACTTGATGTCTATTGTATTTTATCAGTTTAACATTGTTGAAGACTAATGATAATTTATTCTGCATTATCTTAGTCATAATATTTCTTACTGGGCTAGTTGAGCTCACCCTCTTTCACTGTTCTCTTAAGGAAAAGAGAATATAGTTGGGATAAGTCGGGGAACGGAGTGACGGTCCAGATGATAGCATTAGTAGTCCTCACTATTTTGTTAAATAATGTGACAATAAATGTAATGAGGACTCCTTTGAGTGTGGATATTGTCTAGATGACAATATTCTTATTAAAACTCTCAGTTTATGTTTTGTCGTATTGTTTACATGACAACTGTATTATTAAGTTGTATTTGAATTTTGTACTATGTATTTGGCGACTCAAGATGAGTGATGTATACTTGTTTTGGGGGCGTCACATATATATAAATAGTTCAGATTCACAAAGAACAGCAGGTCTTTTTGAAAGAACCCTTTTTTCGGTCAAAAAGCTATATGTTGTAGCGACTTGTTACAATTTTTTTATTTTTATTTATTATATTTTTTTGCTCCAACCACTACAAATGGGACCAAAAAAGGGGTTGCTCCCAGCAACTGGGAGCAACCGATTACGGAGATCAATCCCATATATATATATATATATATAGTTTCATCTATAATAATTGGTTCTTTGTGGAAGCAACCTTTTTTTTTTCATTGATTTTTTTTTTGTTTCAGTCGAAATTTGATAGGCTAAAAAAGGTTCTTACAACAATGGAATTGATATATATATATATATATATATATATATATATATGTATGTGGGAGAGAAGGCCTAGTTTGTCTTTACACACTACATAGCCAACACTACTTAATACGTGGCATCAAAAGATTGGTTCTCCGTCTAAATCCAAGAAGAACTCTCAACGCGCTGTAGTAACAAAACCCTCGTAAACGCAAAAATGAAAGAACTGAAGTAACAGAAGGAGAGAAAACATTATCTCCAGATCTCAAATCCAATATCCGTCTATCTCAATTTATTAATCTGTATCTATAGTCTCTAGTCCGCGATTATGGCTCCGATAAAGGAGGTGAGTAGATCGGCGTCAGTGGCGTTTGCGCCGCACAAGCCATACCTGGCGGCGGGCACAATGGCGGGGGCGGTGGATATATCCTTCAGTACGTCTGCGAATCTCGATATCTTCAAGCTTGATTTCCAGTCCGACGATCCTCATCTGCCGTTCGTTGGCGCCGTGCCGAGTTCCGAGCCGTTTAATCGGCTGTCTTGGGGGAAGAATCCGGCTGGGTCCGATGAATTCTCTCTTGGTCTTATTGCTGGTGGGCTTAATGATGGTAACATTGGCATTTGGAATCCTGCTACACTGATCGGGTACTGATCTTGTTGGAAATTTGCGGAATTGTTTAATTCTTATGAGTGCATTATGAAATGAATTTGATTTGTTTGAAATAAAGTTTTATTTTTTTTGAATTTGAAATAATTTTAATTAGATCTGTATGTAAGTTCTTGATTGGGGTGATTTGAACGTTGTAAAATGTTCTTGATTGGGGTAATTTGTTTGTTTGTTTATTTGTTTATTTTGGGAAAGGGGGAGGGACATTCTTTGGCTTTTTAACCGTAATTCAAGTATAACCAGGATTATACTTGGAATAAGACTATTAATCACAAATGTTTTGAGCTTGGGACTATTTAGTGCAGAGATTATAAAATAGATTAAGATGATAGATTATTTAATACCGTATTCTACTTGGTATTATAATCTCTACCATTTGGGACTAAATTTTTTAGAAAAAATTAACCTCACTCTTTTTTTTAAAATCACCATAATTTCACGCATGATTCAACTGTTATTCGCTCGAGGACCACCCTTATTTCACTAGTAAATATCTTGGAGAAGTGAACAATGAGTAAATGCCAAAAGAGGAAAAGAGGAACCAGTGTCGTATGGCTGGAAAGGCAAGTCCGTTTCAGGGTGTTTGGATAGTTATAAATTATAAATTAACAGTTATAACATTTAAATTGATTTGACTTGGGGATCCAAATAAATATTTCATCTATTTTATAATAAAAAGTTTTATTTATTAAACTTCATGTTCTAGAAAGATTCGTTAATATAAACTTGACATAATATTTTCAAATATACATTTATAATATTATTATCATGTTATCACTATCAAATTAAAATATGTTATTATTGGTAAGGGTATAATAGTCCAAACGATATTTTTTTATCCAATCCTTTAATTAATCCCGGAAAAAACAAACATAACATGAGATTATATTAAGTTATCCCATGAATAATTCAATAAAAAACAAACATGTGACTAGGACTATTTAATCCTAGGATCCCGGATTATAATCCCCGGATTATAATCCTTGCAAACAAACATGGCCTAAGGGTCTGATTGGTAATCAAATTTTAGTTGGAATTGAAGTGTCAATTTGATTTATCAGAATTGTAGTCAAGTGGAATTTGAGTTTACTGTTTTTTTAGTTCAAGGATGTCATTAGTATGGAATTAATTGCCAGTAGCAGTCACTTAAACTAAGCATGGATTCTGCACAATATTTTGAGAATCATAATCATAATTCATATAATGTTCCCATTCGTCAGAATTTAAATTATTGGACTAAATTCCAATTTTTATTGGCAACCATCACATATTCTGCATGTCAATTAGGACCTAGTTATTGTTTTAATGCTTTCTGCCTCTTTCCAAAACAAGCATCGGGTGAGTTGCATAATGAGTTCAAATTGTGAATTGAAATAAGGGTGACCAATATATTACTAATAGCCACAATTTAGCCAAAATCTCTGATGGGTTGTAAAGAACGGGTACTTAAATTTTGTCGGAGTGGACTTATCTTATGCTATATAGCAGTCAGTTGCTTATTTATCTTTTATAGGAGGATATAATAAGCAGTTCGCTTCATGTAATCTGATTAATGAATGTTACTTGCTTCAGTTCTGAACCTAGTGAAGGTGCTCTAATTCAACAGCTTTCGAGGCATAAAGGACCTGTAAGCTTCTTTATTCATCAATTGAGATGCCTCCAGTTTACGATGGTTCCTTGACATCTAATATGACATTGTTTCTCCTGCATCAAATCTTTCAGGTCCGTGGTCTGGAATTTAATTCTCTTTCACCAAATCTTCTTGCTTCTGGGGCTGATGAAGGTGAGATCTGTATATGGGATACTGCAAAACCTACAGAGCCTACTCATTTTCCACCTCTCAAGGTATGCTCCATATAGTCCATATTCTGAATTTTACTGTGGATGAAGTCATTTATTTTGTGAAAATATTAACAAAATATAGGTCTTTGATGGCATATTTTGTCTGTTCCCCAGTATTCACGATGATAAAAGAAAAGGTTAAGCACATTCTTCGTTTGAATTTGCTCATTATAATGTTCATATATTGAAAGAAATCTCTTAATACTAATTTTCTTACCCAAATATTCTCTCTCTTCCAGAAAATAGTCCTATGATTACAACTCCAAAGTACCTATTTTGGAGTTGAAGCTGATGCTTCATATTAGGTTTTTGTTTTGAGCTGGTTACATTTATACTATGTTTCTGAGTTTTGGATGGAAAGAAAACAATATAAAACTAAATTAAGATAGAAAAAAAGTTTTCTTTCATTTTGTTACTATTTTACAAAAGAAAACTTGAGTTTTACATTTAGATTATTATTTTACTTGTGTTTGTAATGTAGATGGTATAATAGGGATTATAAAAGATTTGCTTATGTTATTTACATTTTTCTGTCCAAATGCGTCCATTTTTGGATGGAAAACTTTGGCAAAAAAATTAGCCAAGTTTTCTATTTCTCTTCCTTTTTGTTCATTAAAAAACTCAGTTACAAAAGAATTGGACAGAAGCGTTATCACATAATGAGGTCTTCGTGTGGTCTATAGTGTCTTTATGCTTTCATCTATTCTTAGGGGAGTTCAGCTTAGGGGCTTGTATAGGGGCTGTGGTTCAGGCTGTGTGTGTGTGTTTAATTATCTGATTAAGCTCTACAAGTGACGGGGACGGGTATCGTAAGCTGTCCATCACAAGGTTGTATTTGGACCTTGTGAGCCTCAATGCCAAGGCATAAGCTTGTTATTACTCGATGTTTTCCATAACTACTTTTTAGTATGGTACTAGTAACAAGCAAAAAGAGACGTAATGTTTAATATTGATGTAGGACGAGGATGGAAGGAAAAAGACAATTAAATACTAGCCACAAGGCACACGTAATGTGTGTGAAACATGATTTTGGTAATAAAAAGAAGAAAAAGTATTTATTAGATACACTATTATATATAAATTGGGGTTAAGTATTATAAATGTTACCGTATCTCAATCCAAGGACTATAAAGCATCTCTAAAACAGAGACAACCCTGATTGATATTGATCGATGTTGGTTGCTTTCATGATCGATATATGCATGCAAGTATACGATCAACAAAGTAATAAAAGAGTAAATAGAGTATCGTTATCACAAAGAATTATTTAACGAAAATCATCAAACTAACGTAATTTAATCTTATTTAAACGAATGATTTAATTTTATATTGAAAATTGTAATTAAGCTAATACTAATAATCCCTAGAGTGAGACTAGATAATGAAGACTTGAGATTGATTCATTTAAATTTCATCGTTAAGTCAAATTAATTATGGGATTATTTATGAAAATAAAATAATCGTGCCATACCCATATCACACTAAATCCACAGATGATAGAATGAATGTGAACACCCTAATTAATTAACCCACTAAATTTCTATGTGAATTACAATTAAAGAGGGTTGAAGCTCAAGTTCTCAATAGACTACATGCGGTGTATAGGTATATCTCTATCATAGACACGAATCATGAATTTCATTGCCATGTAGAAGTCACAAACACATACTACTATGATCAGATCTAAACCCATAATCTGTCTCTCAATTTCATATGGATTATCACGGTAATTGTTAGCTAGGCAATTAAGCAATTCAACACAAATCACAATAGACAATCCAATAACAATTAATAAGACTAACAAGGAAGTATATTAAAGTAAACTACACAACAAGATCCATAGTAATCTCAAAATAGAGTTTAATTCATGATTGAACTAGAATCCATGATCCACAATTGATTATACATTGAAAGATACAAATTGAAGTAAAGAGAATTAGGAATTAAGAATAGCAAATCTGCTTGTTTCACTTCTGAACTTTCAAGGATCTTCAATTGCTTCAATCCCCAAATCTTAGCTAATCTAGGGTTCTAATCTAATAAGGAAATTAAAGAACAGAAAAGTGCATATGTAATCTAAATGATCCCCAAGGGTGAAATACAATTTACATACTGTTATGTCTTTATTTATAAGTCCTAGTATGATTCCTTGCCCAAGTTATGCTCCAATTGCACTACTTAATAAAAAAGTCAACTCTGGTTAACTTCCGAAGTGGCTCGGCCGCACTGAAAATAGCCTGGAGTTGGGCGCGGCCATGCTCAAGTAGCAGATAGCATTTTCTTGGACCAGGGAACGGCGAGGCCGCACTCAAAATGAACTAGAAATGGGCGCGGCCGCACCCTAGCTATAGTGTTCTTTGGTAAAACGGCCATAATTTTTGATCCGGGAGGAGTTACGAGGCCTGCCACCTATTAAATCGAAGATCTCGACGAGCTCTACAACTTCCATTATTTGAGAATTGAGAAATAATGGACGGATGAAGTTTGAAATTGGGTTGGAAGTTTCTGCTGTGCAAATGGCCACCCAAAACATTGAAGTTCAACGTTCGTTGGTACAAAGGTCATAACTCTTACATCCGAACTCCGATTGGAATGATTCAAGATGTTCCGGAAAGTTAAGAAGAAGCTCTAGAATATAATCCAAGTTCCAAGCCAAGAACATGAAATGAACATGAAATCCAAACGATGTCTGGATTGCTTTTCCTTGCTTTTTCATACCAATAGTCAGTCACACAGTTCCTAAGCATAAAATCTACAACATGAACACAAAGTGCATGCAAAGTAACTACGAAATATAGGTTTAAGCAACTAATTCAAATAATAGATACCGGATAAGTAGCTATAAAACCTACTTATCAAATATTCCCAAACTTAAACAGTTACTTGTCCCCAAGCAACACAACATAATGCAATGCAATAAACTAAACAAAATGCCATCTAATCTAGCATGCTAACGAATCCAAATATCAGCCAGATTGAAATTCACAAGAATTGCCTCAGAGAAACTACAAAATCTTCAAACAGAGAATCCATCCAAGAATAAGGCCATAATGCATATTTTTCTGCAAATCAAAACTTGTCATCACTGATGTAGTGTGTGTGCTTAGCAACCATTAAATTTGCTACAGAACAAATACTTCACATAATATGCTTCTTAGAGGTAAAATACAGTTTCAACTCAAAAAAGGCAGTAAACAAATTAAGCACTAACAAGACTACACAACAACTAAGCTAAGAGTCAACAAGGGGTTTATTATGCTTTTATTTACTCACGAGGGCGATAATCGCACTATCCCGTGTTTACACCTGACTGTGCAATGTCTGGTCTTTTTAGACTTTTTAGTGATACCCGTGTAGTGAGCTTTCGACCAATGACTCTCAAACCAGATGGCTTTAGGGCGCTAGGTGTAGAGACATCCCCTAGGGCGTACTTACTTACATATCAAAGGCCACGAACTAAACTAGCCTAAGTGTTTATTTAACATTTCTTTTCTTTTCTCATTTTTTTAAGCATGCATACCCACTGAATTCCCCCAAACTTAAGCTTTTGCGCAATCCTAGTCATTACTAACTGTTTACTAAATCTCTTTCATTAAAACACAAATTTCTCACCAGAAGACAATTATGCGACCATTTAAACTAAGCAAATCAAAATGGCTACTCATAAGTGCTATCAGAATACATCAGTTTCAAACATATAGAGATTCACGTCATGCTATGACATTATAGCCATGCCTAAATCATCAAAACTGTTCAAAAATTATGCAATTCCAATCACATCATAGGACAACTGAATTTCAAACCAACTGAAAACTTGGATTATAACCTATCTACACTAAATGCAACAATTTAAAACAAATATTTTTTTTAAGATAAGCTAAATAACATGCTAACATATGCAATAAACACTAAACTAAAATAATAATACTAACTATATGCAATCAACATGATTATACTAAATATGCAATCCTAAACAATAAAAACAATCCCCCCAAACTTAAAACGAACAATGCCCTCGTTGTAATTAAAAGTGGCAATGTCATCTCCGTTCGCCTCATGATCCGATGGTGTATCAGGTGATGGATAAGTTTGAGATAATCTAAAGGTGGAAACTGAGTGTGGACTTCTAACTGTCCGAATGCTTGAGTCAGAAATTCTAAAAATTGAGCAATGTTTGTTTTCTATGACTGAGAGATGGTGCGGCCGCGCTGTGTTTGGCTTGTAGTTGGGTGCGGCCGCGCTACCCTGTACCCTGACAACTTTGGCTTTTGACTTCTGTTTGATCCTGAATGCTTTTAGCAATTGGATTGAACCTGAGAGGAGAAACAATCAAACTATTATTAAGACTTACAACTATCAAACATCTACTAAATATGGAAAGTATGAAGAATTAAACATAGAAGAAGTAATTGCCTCCCATCGAGCACTTAGTTTATAGTCGTTCAGCTCGACTAATTCTTGTCACTGCTATCCAATTCCTCTACGATAATTGAGGAACCCTCCATCCATCAGGATCAATGTATGCTTTGGGAGGTTCCCATTTGAGATAGCCATTGAATTAAAGTCACCTAGCTTGCTTTTTGTAGATAAGTCTCCTATTTTGAATGTCACATAGCTAGGTGCTTCCTCCATTGTGTCTGTGATTAGCTTGGGGCATTGAGGATTGTCAAACACAATGGGCTCTTCTTCTACCTTCTCTTCCTCGGCCCACCATGGCTTCAAAATTGTACTAGCTTTCATGTCATAAAGAGCCTTGCCGACGACGTGACTACCAAGGGGGTATGGGTTTGCAAAAATTACTGGATCCTTGATTTGTGGTGGAGAAGGCACCTGGGGAATTAGCAAGATCAGCTCATCATTGTTGGCACTTAACGCTAGATCCTCTTTGGCCTCGTTTTCCTTATCCCCACTTGGCTCCCCTCTTTCGATATCTTGTGGCTCACCCAGTTGCATAATTGGTTCAGGCTCTCCACCAGTTTCGGAATCCATGTCATAAAGCCAAGTATTTTGAGGATAGTTCAAGGATTTGAACATTTGCTTTATCTGGTTCTGAAGATTTTGAATTGATGTCTCTTGATTAATCCTCCTCTCATTTGATGCTATGAACTTGGACGACAACTGCCAATCTTGAGTTTTTTGTTTCTATTTCAGAATCCATGTATTGAGGACCATTGGTTGAGGCATTGATGAGTTGTCCCATCTGATTTTTAAAATTTTGGCTCGAAGTTTCCTGACTCATCATCATCTCCTCTTGGTCTGCTTTGATTTTAGACATGAATTCCCTCAAATTTGGTTTTTCTTCTTATGGCAATGGAGGTTTACATGAAAATTCCGGTGATGTTGGACTTGGGGCGCAATATTGGTCTTGATAATTATAGCTCCATGAAGAATCTGGGTGGTATCCCCAGCCTTGATGATAATTGGGATAAGCATAGTTGTTGAGGTAATCATCCTCATATCATATTGGTTGGTACCCCATATGTGTTGATGACTCGGATGATTGCCGGACAATAATTACAAACTATTGCGATCTTTCAAATCGTTAGGGTTGCAAGAACATCCAACCTCTTGAAAGTGTTTGAATTTGTGTTGACAATGCAAAAATGCATTGAGTCCATCAATTTCGTGTCCCTTGGTTGAAATATATTAGTAGGTATATGGCCATTGATAAGCAAAGTCATCCATGATACCTGAAAAGAGAGAAATATAGAAAGAGAATTAAAATAAAATAAAATGTTTAAAGTAAGACTAATTTGATTGAAATTAATGTTGGCAAAAATTATTAAACTAATTTTCCGGCAACGACGCTAAAAACATGTTGGTCGCTTTCACGATCAATATATGCGTGCAAGTATACACGATCAACAAGTAATAAAGAGTAAGTAAAGTATCGTCCCCACAGAGAATTATTTAACGAAAATCACCAAGCACTAACCCGTAACCAACGTAATCTTATTTAAACGAATGATTTAGTATTTTATATTGAAAAGTATGTAATTAAGCTAATACTAATAATCCACTAAATAATGAAGACTTGAGATTACAATTTCACCTATTGATTCATTTAAATCGACACACTTCTTGTTAAGCCAAATTAATTATACCGGATTGTTAGTCGAGAACACGAAAGTAAAATATGGCCATCTCTCGATGTACCATACCCATATCACACTAAATCCATAGATGATAGAATGAATGTGAACACCCTAATTAACTAACCCACTAAATCTCTATGTGAACTACAATTAAAGAGGGTTGAAGCTCAAGTTCTCAATAGACTACATGTAGGTATATCTCTATCCTAGACACGAATCATGAATTCCATCGCCATGTAGAAGTCACAAACACAAACTACTATGATCAGATTTAAACCCATAATTTGTATCTCAATTTCGTATGGATTATCACGGTAATTGTTAGTTAGGCAATTAAGCAATTCAACACATCATAAATAGACAATCTAATAACAATTAATAAGACTAACAAGGAAGTATATTAAAGTAAACTACACAACAAGATCCATAGTAATCTCAAAATAGAGTTCAATTCATGATTGAACTAGAATTCATGATCCACAATTGATTATACATTGAAAGATACAAATATAAGTAAAGAGAATTAGGGATTAAGAATAGCAATTCTGAGTTTCTTCTCTTGTTTCACTTCTGAACTTTCAAGAATCTTCAATTGCTTCAATCCCCAAATCTTAGCTAATCTAGGGTTCTAATCTAATCTAATAAGGAAATTAAAGAAAAAGAAAGAGCATATGTAATCTAAATGATCCCCAAGGGAAAAAGTCAACTTTGGTCAACTTCCGAAGTGGCGCGGCCGCCCTGAAAATAGCCTGGAGTTGGGCGCGGCCACGCTCAAGTAGCAGATAGCATTTTCTTGGACCAAGGAACGGCGAGGCTGCGCTCAAAATGAACTAGAAATGGGCGCGGCCGTGACCTAGATTTTCTGTTGCAATGTCCTTTGGTAAAACGACCATAACTTTTAATCTGAGAATTCAACGAGCTCTACAACTTTCATTATTTGAGAATTGAGAAATAATGGACGGATGAAGGTCGAAATTGGGTTGGAAGTGACTGCTGTGTAAATAGCCACCCAAAACATTGAAGTTCAACATCCGTTGGTACAAAGGTCATTACTCTTGCATCCGAATTCCGATTGAAATGATTCAAGATGTTCCGGAAAGCTAAGAAGAAGCTCTACAATATAATCTAAGTTCCAAGCCAAGAACATGAAATGAACATGAATGCCCAAATGATATCCAGATTGCTTTTCCTTGCTTTTAAATACCAATAGTTGCTCACACAGTTCCCAAGCATAAAACCTTTAAGTGCATACAAAGTAACTACGAAACATAGATTTAAGCAACTAATTCAAGTAATAGATATCGAATAAGTTGGTATAAAACCTACTTATCAATCAACACCTCCCCTCCTTCATGCATTCATGTTCATGAATTCATGCATTGATGACACCGAAATATTTATATAAATGAATATGGTTTATAATATGAGAGATTGTAAATGTATTGAAAGATCGTGACAAAATGTATAGAAATTATGGAAGTTGAGTGAGAAGTTGGGATGATATATAACTGCTTATTAACGTGGGTAGGATAGAGTCTAAGTTTGAATAATACAATTAGATATAGGAAGTTATACCTGCTTCACAAATTTTGGGAAGTATATTTGTAGGACGTTATATTCAGTTTTTAATTGTATTAGCTATTTTATGGACATTACAAACTCTTTTTAAGATAAGGTATGACCCAATTACACCTAATATTCTAAAAGGCTCTAGGCGGGCGGCCAAGGGGCCTAGGCGGGGAGCTAGGCCTGGACGGGGGCTTAGGCGAGATTTTTTTATTTTAAGCCAATTTTAATATTTTATCTTACATTTATTCAAACAAAACAATAATATAAAGCAAAACAATCTATAATAAAGATAATAAAGGCATTTGCTTAAAGTTCAAACACATCCATATTGCTAATGTCAAAGTTCAAACGCAAACATGCAATTGTTCAAAGTTCAAACATATTTTTAACGTATTAGTTTTATTTATAAACAAGATTGCTATTAAATAATAAAATTTAAAATTTCAAGAATTTAATTCAATATTAAAACTTAAAAAACTAAACATAAATTTAAGAATTATATTGAATTAAACTAAATATTATAAATGTATCATCATTTATATAATTTGAAGTTGGTACAAGTTAAAAAAAATTACAACTATAATAAATTATCCATTTTAACTTGATATTGTTCACTTCTTGTTGTGATTTGATATGCTACAACCTGTATTATGAATATGGTAAATCATTAGAAAAATAAATATATCAAGATCTAGTTTGGGTAATTAAAATAAAAAAAATCTCTCTCCGCTTAGACCCCGCCTTATTTCCTAGAGGGATTTTTTTGCTGTCTTGGGCTTAAGTGAGGCGCCTGGGGGCCTAGTGCCTAGGCGAGGCACTAAGGGGGGCCTAGCACCTTGGTGGGGCGCCAAGGGGGGGCCTAGAGCCTAGGCGGCCTAGGCAGGGATTTTTAGAACAGTACACCAAAAAATGGTTAAAAAAAGTCAGAGGCTATATAATAAGAGATTAGGCTAAAAACCACCACAAGGCTTAATTTAATAATAATCAATCATTCAAGATATTAAAATGATGGATTACATCACTTGACAATAAGAAAATACTAAACTTAATGACCAAGTAAAATCTAATTTAAAAGGAAAACAAAATCTGTAATGATTATCTACTACATATTATCTTCTAAAATAAGCTAATACATTATTTCATCCACAAACAATAATGGGAATAATTAACTAATAATATTATAATTCTCCTATTTTCATCTTCATGAAAATAGTCTAAGAAGCAATGAGATGGGTTCAAGGATTCTTGTTTGCCATACGGGAAATCGGCTATTTGGCTAATTTGGAAAAATGGGGATTTGAGTTTGGTGTGGATTGGAATATTAAATAAATTGATTCATATACATATAATACTTGTATATTTATCCACACTCAATAATTTCTCAATGAAATAATAATCCATGATAAAAAGTATAGACATTCACGACAAAAAGTTTTTTGAATGATCTCATACGTTGGATGGTATAGTAATAAAAAATGCAGACTTAGAAATCATAAATGAGATTGAGGGTTCAATTCTCATCATTATACTAAAATAAATTTATCTCGCTTTCTCATGTTAAAAAAGTTGGTAGTTAATTTTTTTGGGGGAAAAAATTCAAAATTTGCCAGTTCTGAAATGAAGCACACCATGAATCCCTTATGTGTGTGAATCCAAATTGTTTTTTCCTCTCCAATTTTTTTTGATTTGGCAATGACTGAATCCTCTTGCCAAATCTTGTTGAATCCTCGAATTTGGATTCTCTGGCTCCACCACTAGCAGAAGAATCTTTACCTTTTATAATCAATGTTCTAAAAGGCGTTAGGCGGCCTGCCGAGGGGGCTTAGCGCCTAGGGGGTCCAGGCGGAATTTTTTATTTTAAGCCAATTTTAATATTTTATTCTATATTTATCCAAAGAAAACAATAATATAAAACAAAACAATCTATAATAAAGATAATAAAGGCATTTGCTTAAAGTTCAAACACATATCCATATTGCTAATGTCAAAGTTCAAACACAAACATACAATTGTTCAAAGTTCAAACATATTTTTAACGTATTAGTTTTATTCATAAACAAGATTGCTATTAAATAATAAAATTTAAAATTTCAAGAATTTAATTTAATATTAAAACTTAAGAAACTAAACATAAATTTCAGAATTATATTGAATTAAACTAAATATTATAAATGTATCATCATCATTTATATAATTTGAAGTTGGTACAAGTTAAAAAAATTACAACTATAATAAAATTATTCATTTTGACTTGATATTGTTCATTTCTTGTTGTGATTTGATATGCTACAACCTGGATTATAAATATGGCAAATCATTAGAAAAATAAATATATGAAGATCTGGTTTGGGTAGTTATTAAAATAAAAAAAAAACCCTCTCCGCCTAGACCCTGCTTAATTTTTTGGAAGGATTTTTTTGCCGCCTAGGTGAGGCGCCAAGGGGGGGCCTAGCGCCTAGGTAGGGCCTAGGCGAGGCATAGGCGGGGATTTTTAGAACTTTAGAATTTTGGTTACATGATTTGATTGCAAATCAGCAAGGAAAGTTCGAATTCTGGACAATTGCCTCTAGTGCTGCAATAACTAAGAAGTTTTCACAGATAGCTCGGAGATATAATACTTTAGCACTATGGAGTATTGGATAGAGATAAGTCTTAACTCTTAACAGCGAGATGTTGGCACGTCAATTCCTAAAGTAGCATATGTACATGGAAAATGAATTGTTCACATATCAGGTTTGAGAAGTTCTATATATTGTTCATAGAATAAAGTGATGGTTATGAGATCTTTAGTACGATTCAGGGATGTTTGTGGGTCACTTTGGCTTGGGTTAGTAGCTCTGCCAGAATGAGAATCAAGGGAGATTGGTTCCGATTCAACTCAACAAATCCGTTCCCAGATTAGTTTTGTTCTGTTCTCTGTTCTATGTTTTTTCAACATTAATTTTATGTCTTTTGAGTTTAATGTTACTTTCCTAGATCCTTAGTAAAAAGAATCAAGAAATTAGTAATACACTAATAAATGAGAAGTTTAATTTGTATGAACATGGTCTGTTTAAGGTTTGATTCTCTCAAATTTCTGTCACTTTGTTCCTCTTTCGCTCTTCTCTATCCCTCCATGTTTTCTGGTTTCGATTATAATGTACAAGTTCCAATCTGATCTTCTTCACAATGCACCATCTCTCTGCAGGGTAGTGGATCTGCTACTCAGGGTGAAATTTCATTTTTATCTTGGAATAGCAAGGTTCAACATATATTGGCGTCCGCTTCATTTAATGGGACAACCGGTACGGAAGGTCTTCTCACAATGATTTTGCAATCATTTTATGTAGAGACCTAAGTTTTATCTTTTGATAATGATTACTTTCTCTGTATTTCTAGTGGTTTGGGACTTAAGGAAGCAAAAGCCAGTGATAAGGTAAAATGCATGCCGTTCTGGAGTTTCTGCATGATAAATCGGAAGATGATAAGAAACTTTTTAACAGTTGTAAACTTGTAATGTAACTAATTTGAAACTTCCAATTAACAGTTTTTCAGATTCAGTTAGAAGGCGGTGCTCTGTTCTGCAGTGGAATCCTGATGTTGCCACTCAGCTCATTCTTGCTTCAGATGATGATAGCTCACCTTCTCTACGGGTAATACTTCTGTAATAATTTTCCTCTCCCAATTGTGTTCACAACTTAATGTGTTACTTGGATTGACTTTGAGTCTTTAATAATTGCAAACAGATTTGGGATATGAGGAATACTATGTCACCATTGAAAGAACTAGTGGGGCACACTAAAGGTTAATTTCCTCTTATTTTATAAACTATTTATATATATTTTTAGTAGCAGTTCTAATAGTCCTTTTACTTCCTAGAAGTTGAATTTGAGATTGTATTTAGTGGCTCATGTTTGATATATCTCTCTCCGTCTTTGATTGAGAGAGAGAGAGAGAGGGAGCGAGTCGTCTTTGAGAGAGGGAGAGGGAGAGGGAGAGGGAGAGAGAGGGACATGCACATATACATAAACGTATTCTTCTGTAGGATGACTAATCCTAGAATCCAGATATGGGAATTCTTGGATTCTTCTAGATCAGCACGGTTATTTTGAATTTTGTTGTTTTCAATTTTTTTAATATGTTAGGAGTTGAATATTTTGAAAATTTGATTGTGGTTGCCACAACCAATTGGTTGTAGCAAACAACTCAACAAGATATAGTTTTGGTTGATATATGGTGGCATGACCAAATGGCATTAATGAATTTATTGAAAGACCAATACTACCATTAATGAAATAATTGGGCCACAGCCTGTTGGCTGTGGTTGCCACAACCATTTTATCCCCATATACATACATGTATATAATATATATTCATTTAGTCTTTGAATGTGTGCCGAATCATGCAAAACTCAGATTCCCATTTTCTGAGATTTGCTGAATCCTCATACGACTAATAGAATTCTTGCTTCTTAGTTATGGACATTAGCACAAACATGCATTTACATCCCATGCATGCAAAACACTGGAATATACATGTAAGCTGAGTGTTGATTACCAAAGGGGTTCTAAACCTGCCATTGTGCCTAGTTTATTTAAGAATATTGAATAAGGGTATGCGAAATGAGTGGGAAACTATGTTTTATTATCTTTGTGGATAGTTTATGTGACACCCCAAATCCGGTACTTCAATTTCCACGGGATTTGGTGTTCACTGTCCAAACATCATGTATCTATCTACCCATAATAAATGAAAAACCATAAATAGATAGAAAAAAATCCTCTCCTTATGGAGTTACAACATCTGGATGTAAATACATCAATTCCATGTCATTCTAACCTTAAATCTTAAATGCGGAAACATAAACAAATAATAAGTCTTACTGAACTTTAATTTGAGTCGAAAACATAAATACATCAAATAAACAACAAGTCTTCATCACTTGCTAACTTTTCCCTTGCCTTTTGACTTAATGAGAATAAGAAGTAAAAGAGATTAGTAATGATTTATATGGTTGAAATCGTAAGAAAATGAAGAAATAAAAATAAGAAATTTAGTTTATAAATTTCTTAAGCAAGTATAAGATTCGTGAGGATTTGAAGCGATCCGAATGAATATTATGAACAGTAGAGTGAATTAAGTAAGGAATGATGTTCTATAACATCAAATTCCAAGAAAAAGTGAAATCGTAATCCAAAATATCGATTTCAAGAACGAGCGAAGAAACACGAAGAACACACGAAGAACGCGAAGAACACGAAGAACGTTGTTGATGGACAAATTTAAAACCATCGTAGTATATATGTTGTTGATGGACAAGTTTAAAACCATCGCGTATAAGTTAGTTGCTTATTGCTTGGTTAGGAGCAGTAGAAAGCGTTCATGAAGAACGGATTAAAACTAAGCTACCCGAACGTAGGGTTTCATAAGAATGTAAGAGAACGATAAAACGTGAGTCGTGGACTCAAGAACTAAGCAATTTCGGGTTCGGATGACCGAATTACAGACGAACGAACGAAGAACGTTAAAAATGTTAAAATGAACGAAGAGCGAAGATTAAGCCATTGAATGGCATGTTAACGAATTGAAGCAATTTACGCGTAAGGTAATCAAGTACGTAAGATAAGGGAAAAAAAAATAGCTTGTAAAAGACTTAGAAAATTTTCTAGGTTTCATACGTAAAGTGCATGTCACAGTTGTTATCGAGGCCAACGCCATAGAAATGAGTCCGAGCAATACTGCGAAGAGATTGCGCAGCCACGAACAAGTAGAAAAAGTAAAATATATGTGAGAGGAGAGGGAAGGGCACGGTGCCAACAGTACCGGTGTAGGCAATGCCCGAAATGAGATTTTAGTTCTCACCATTGGAGGATGCAAGAAAGAAGTATGGACATATAGTTCACTAAAATAATGCTTAAGCAAGCGAGTTAAAAAATAACATGACGTTGAGTGGCGTAAGTAACGAGTAACATTTCGATGTTATGTTGTGGTAATGAGATAAGTACGTTGTTGCGATGAACGATCGGCCTTAGTACACAATGGACCGTATGACTTTGACATTAAGAAAGAATTTGAAAGCAATTAAAACCTTGAGTAAAGGTTGAATGAGAGATTAAGAGGCGAGCAGCGTGAACGTTGAATACGAAAACGGTCCTCGTGAATCGTATTCGCGTTTGACAAACGTGCTAAGTATACCACCGTTGTATGACTTAGATGTTGATGAATGTAGTAAGTAAGATCTGAATGGTATCAAGAAAGCCGTGATCGAATCGAGCAGAATGAGATTAATGAATGTGAATCGGATAAGAATGAATCACGAGGTAACTTGCGGAGAGCAAAAGGAATAAGAAATTAACTTAACGAATATTATAATTTAATAATTCAGATAAGTTAAGAGAAAGTTAGGTTGTGTACAATCGCGAAGGTATATACTAAACGGCAACCGATTTAACTCTTCGTGATGGGTTGTAGATGACTTTTGAACTTGTTTGTTGGTTGTTTGTGTGAAACCACTCAGTACCATATGGACTACTAGCAGAGAAGCGATGTGTACCGAGTCCTAGAGAAGTATACGAAGAAGATAAGAATGTGAATCATCAAAGATGATGAACGTGTTGAAAAAGACATCTCTCAGATGTCATGAAACCGTAAACCCAGTAATGAAAGTTAGTCGTAAAATTATATTGCAAGAACGCGAACCTTAAGAAGTAAAGTTAAGTAAACCAACGCGTAAGTAAGTCAAGTATATGACTAATTGGTGTATTTGTTATTTCCTTATGTGTTATAGGGATTGGAATGAGCATTTCAAAGAAGTCGAATCGTATGTAAGGCAAGTTTCCTAACTTCATTCATATTTTAAATGGTCTTAAACTTCTCGGATGTTGAACTTGAGAAGTTCGTACATTACTATGAATGTGCGATATTTGTACAAGGTGGTAGAATGTATGAGGCCTTGTGTAAAAATGTGAACACTTTTGTTTCTATGATATGAACTGCTCGTGATTGAATTGTTCAATATGAGCATGTATTTCGCTTATACATGAACCGTTATTGATAAGTCTGCATGCTATTGATTCTAGCAGACAGAATGTGTATGAAAGAGAGTAGAGAATGAAAGTATTTCAAAGTGCATGTAACTAATGTTTTAAGATGATAGGAATCAAAACTATTCCTATTATTCAAGCTGCTTCGTAACCTTTGTTCGGTTATTGAAGTCTGAAAAGAATGTTAAACTCTTGAAGTTGTTTGTTCAATTAAGGGGCAATTGAATGCTCATACTTGCTTTAAATGAAAAACATTTTCGTTAACGATGTTAGAAAGAACTTAAGGATCCGGAAAGATCAAGTCGATATGAATGCGCGTGAAAAGCAAGTGAAGACTTGTAACATAGAATGATAGAATTAAAATGTAGACATTATGAATCCTTGGTGGCGGATGAAAGTCACTCGTAAGATGTAAAGAATAATGTAATTATCATTATTTGTAATGAAAGAGGTTCTAAGGTTTTGAGAACTCGGGATTTGAGAGTATGTTGTTATATTTCAAAGATATAATGATGTATGCAGAATGAATGATGTAGGTGACGACGCGGAATCCAAAGGGTGTGAAAATAGACCGGATTTGATGGTTACTATACATGTTCATAATATTTTAATGCTAAAGCATAATTAATCCCCTATAACAGGGTTGTTCATCTCAGTTTGACATTAGAGTCCGCACCAAAGGAAGTTTGGTTTAGATAATTTCAACAATGGTTCTGAAATTTAGAACGTTCATCAACTATGGACTAGTCGAATCAATAAGGGTTCGCTAGTCTTACAAGGTTCGACAATAATTGATATTCAATTTGAATAATAAAATTCAAGAGGTATACAATCAAAGAAGTATTGTATAACATGAATCATGCTTTTAAAGAATGATAACATTTAATATGAAATCTTGACTTGAACAATAATAAACAAGATAGAATAAGGAAATTGCTTTATATAATGAAACAAGGTTTAGAAACTTGCTCAGATAAAGTTAGGGTTAGAGAACTTACCTCGTGCGTAGGCTAAACGATTACTACTCCCGTTCACCACAAGTCCTACACACATACCATATGTGTTCACGACATTCATTAGTTACATTAATACTAACCTTATAGGTTTAGTTCTCTTTTAATACAACTTGTTAACTTGGTTTAAATTCTGCTCATTACCATCATTCACATATACAGACTGAAATCTCAAATCTTAAGTTTAAACAACATCATATCATCTCATGAACATCATTTTTTTAACGTGGTTTAACCAGTTACAAAACATAGCAGTTATAAGGTCACAAGACCTTTTCTAATTTATTTTTCTAATTCTCTTTTTATATTGTCCATTAGTCACATTTTCACTTAATTATTTAATATAAACTCCACTTTATTTAACAAATCATTACCCTTCTAATTTAATTACTTAATTAAATTAAAATATTTTCATTCTCTCTATTTTAATAATAATTTTCATCGAATATTTATTTTATTCCATAAATATTTCAACTAAAATATTCATTTTGTTTGATAAATATTTTAATAATAATTTCCATCGAATATTTATTTTATTCCATAAATATTTCAACTAAAATATTCATTTTATTTGATAAATATTTTAATTAATTATTATTATTATTTATTTTTTTTGTCCGCCGGTTCGGGGTAATTTAGCTTGGTAACGCCCGCCGGGGCGAGGTTATCCAGATTCAGTTTCTGCAGTTGGCGAAGAACACAGAATAAGGCCAATTTAGGCCAAAAATCTCACACAAGTTCAACCATATGTTCTAAACTTGCAGTTCGTGAAGAACACAGAACATGGCTAATTTAGGCCAAGACTTCACATATACAACGAAAACAATTTCACCCATATGTTCTAAACTTAACAGAAACATTTAATGATATTTTTAGCACACTTTTAACATCTTGAGTCACATAAACAACAAGATTTAAAGCCATAATTTTCATGTTCTTGCTATTTTTCAAAATTGCGTCAAATTTCATGAAATCACAAATCACAGATTTGTTATAACACGAAATTAGTCCGTTTAAGTTTCGTTCTTTTTCATTTTTACATGTATAAACATAATCAATTATCAATTCACCGATTAACATACAATTACGGCACCAATTTTTGTACCTATGGGCCACATTCAAACATTATTTCTCTGTAACCTTTAATATTCCAACTTAATCTTAATTTCATGGATTAATTACTCTAAAACACATAAATCATATATAATTGAACTATACATGTTAATAAACATATACAACATCATAGATTTAACAATTAACCATGAAAATTCAATTACAGAAAACTAAAAGCCAATTTTCATGAAAAGTTCTCAAGTGCGTAAATTAAAGATTTAGTTTAAGGAATTACCCATAATTTCTCTGTTAAGATCGCTAGAGAGTGGAAGAAAGACTCCTCAATTCTCCAATTCCTTCTTCAATTCTCTCAAACACTCTCTTTTCTCTCTGTTTCTCAAGTTTAGGTTTTAAGAAAATGTACGTAATGAAAGAAAAAGGGAACTGATATATCATGCGCATACTGGCGTTGTCATGATCGGTTAATCCCTTAGTGGGTTAACTGGCCAACTCCCCTTAGGGCCATGTTTGGCTAGCCTCAAAATGCTCTTTCCCCATTAATTTAATTAAACTCTTATTATATAGTTTAATAATGTCACACCTATTTACATCAAATATATATTATTTAATTCGATTAAATAAAATAGAATACTTCTACATTAAATCACATAGTCACACAATTAAATTCTCATTTATTAATTATGTCAAGTCATTAAATCTCTAATTAATTATTTAAATTAATTAGAATAACATTATACTTATTAAATAATTCAATTAATCAAATAAGCTCAATTAAATACATACTTTTGAATAATAAATTCTCCACATTAATTTAATCAATGTAACACATATAATTAAATTAATCTACCACAATTTCATCAATTAATTATTTAACCCAATAATTAAATCATCGAAAAATATTTATTTAATTCAATAAATATTCAAATTAAATTACAAAAATCTCGTTTGTCACAGTTTACCCAACCTTTTTCTCGTTAAGTATTAACATTTCATCAAAGAATGTTTTTTGAGTAAAGGGGCACACCCGTATTACACTAGATGCAACTACTTCAGAGAGTAGAAAGAAAAGTATGTGTAAGGTAAAGCCTAGGTATTAATTACCACATTTGGAACCTAGGCAATGAGCCTAACCGTCGGAATAGGAGAAGAATGAGCAAAGGAAAACAATACATTTTTCTTTCTAGATAGAAGATTTTATTTATTAAAAGAGAGGAGATTACAACACATGAGGTGGACAATAATCCTCCCAAAGAAAATCAAAAATCAAAGAAAATTAGAGAAACTCGGAACATGGATGGAACACCCACCCACCAATCTCTATAAAAATCTAACAAAGAAATCACTCCAAAAACTCCCTTGCATGAGCCAAAGAGAAGACACTCTATCCCAAGGAGATCAATATTCATTGTCCGACCACAAAAAGTTCTAGCCAAGGTTCTTAGAACTGGACCGTTCATCGAACCGGAAGAGGTACTAGGTGGATGGGTCACTGGTCTAACCGATGGTTGAATCATTATTGACCCAGTGATGTCATTAATATATAAAAAATAAAAATATTTAATATATTAATTATTATTATATATTATATATAATATTTAGTAAATATGTAAACTTAATCAATTTACTTTATATAATTCAAATAAATACTAAATATATATAAAAAGAAAGATACTAAATCAAATAATACAAATGAACATATAGGGAATATGCTTTTGGCATATTCTAGTCAAAACATTACCATCTTTCAACAAAAGTATATATAATCTCACACTCGGTCACGTGCATAAACAGTAGAGTAAATAGTACTAGTATCTACTTTTTCTTCTTCTTATCAAAACAAAACAAACACGTCCCCAATTTACCATCTTTCAACAAGAAACACATGACAACATTCACGAGGAGGGTCACCACCTACCCCTTTCCTCTCCCCTGCCTCGTTTATTACCATTACCCCAACCCAATCTTTCTTTCTATTTCATTCCCTTTCATTCCCCCACTTATTAATGGTTGGAGATTTATACTCCTCCACCATTAACCACCTCCCCGATGTAAGCCTCTCCAACATAATCGTCACCGTCTCCCACGTCCGCTCCCGCAACTCCGCCCCCCTCGTCTGCCGGAAATGACTCCCTAAATCGGCAATACACAGAGAATACTTCTTTTGCTCAATAGTTCATCGGTAGTTCATGGTGCATAGATATAGTTAATGGTTCATTGGTAGTTCATCGGTAGCCGTAGTTCATCGACAATCTTTTTTTTTTCTAAAGTAAGAACCGGTCTTACTCGCGAACTAGTCAGCGGTTCGCTGGGTCCAATTCGCCGGGTTTTGAACAGTTTTTGAACAAAAATGGGTCATTGGTTCAAACCGGACCGGAGGACCGACCGGGTCAGAAAACCATGGTTCCAACATTCCTCTCCTTTCGAATTTCCCACAAAATGCCAAAAGAAGCATATCCCCAAAGAATTCTTGAAGTGGAGCAATTTATGGGATTATTAGTTGTTTTATATTATTTAGAGATAAATTACTGTAATTATTTATACAATTATAATAGTAGATTATTATGAAAAAGTAGAATATTTCTAGAGTTTTTAATCATTAGGATTTGTTTCCTTTTTAATGAGGATATTATTGGTATCCAAGAATTAGGGTTTCTAATTTCCTATAAAAGTTGATGTACTGTTCATTATATTTCAGACTATTGAATATGAATTGATTTGAAAGTTTTGTTTTGTGGCTTGTTGGCCTTATTCATCCCGAGTTTAACTTTGATTTCAATTGATGCAGTAAAGTTAGAAAAAAGAAATAAAAATGATAAAAGGAATAATGCCCAAGGCCTCAATGCTATAAGCCAATGTAATACTCACTCAATATATTAGATTTGAATTCCGTCGATGGCTACATCAGTTTATACAGGACAATAAGAAACCATAGTTGTTGGAGACCAAGTAAAATCCTAATTCCTAACAATACTCCAGTAACTTTATTTAAAAAGGAAACAAATCCCTAATTAGTATCTGCTATAATTAAACCTCTAGAGTAATCTACCTAATACAATATATAGTTAATTACTAATTATAATAACTTTATCTTTAAATAGTAATATGATGTATAATTAACAATAAATCTCCTGGCTTGGTCCACATCAGCCATCCTGCTAAACCTTACTATTTACTAATAGTTCAAGATATCCATTTAATTTTCCAAAACTTCTGTCTAGTTCTAGATAGCCATGCTATATTTCTGGCTAAGCTTACAGTTTTCCGTAGGAACGGTTAATACTTTCACCAGCAATGAAGTTTATAGAGTTTGAATTTTTTGTGATATCTGTATTAGATGCTATATACTAACTATGGTACCTAGATTTGGGTCTCAGACTTCTGTTTAATTCTCTATGGTTAAGATTGTGGATGGTACCAACTCGAGCAGAATCATTAGCTTTTATCTCTGCTTTCTGCTATGGAAGTTGCTTCGTAACATTTTATAAGTCTTCCTGTTTATGTAATTTAGTGGTTTTGAATCTGCTCTTAATCATGCTGTTGAATCTATGGTTTCCATTGTATCTTACATCAGGTGTAGTTGCAATGTCATGGTGTCCCAGTGACAGCTCCTATTTGCTCACCTGTGCCAAAGATAATCGAACTATTTGCTGGGACACGGCTTCCTCAGAGGTAGTTGAATATTTCAGCCTCAGTTTACTGAATCACAACATACTTCTTCAGCTATCTTTTTGTTTATTTGCTGTTATCCTTCCTTACCTGTTCCTCTCTTGACTCTGCTTTTAATTATTGAATTTTGTAGATTGTCTCTGAACTGCCTGCTGGAACCAATTGGAATTTTGATGTTCATTGGTATCCGAAGATACCTGGGGTCATATCAGCATCTTCATTTGATGGAAAAATTGGCATCTATAATATTGAGGTTTGTTTTTCTGCATGTAAATTGGGCCTTGGTAAAGCATATTCTGCTTCTTGCTATTGGTTGCAAGATGGGAATTATTCGAACTAGGATCTGAAATAGGGCAGTAAACTTTTTTATTCACTGTGATACATTTTTCTGGATTATATTACATTTTATTTTCCACGTGATTATATGCCAAGATACAAGAGTTAATTAAAGCTTCAATCAAATAGATTTATCCAAAGAAAATTGTTCAAGTCAAATAGTCTATTCACTTAATAAAAAATAATGGCTTTCAGTTCTGTCATGGTTCTCATATCTTTGAGACTTGATGTATATTTTCGAAAATTTGGGAGTATACAATCTAATCTGATGGGGGACTCCAAGTCAAGAACAAAGGAGATTTTTTATATTTATTATTTGGAGTTTTTATTATGTTTAGTATAAAAGTAGTTGATGTGATTTATTTATTTTATTTATTAGTGGGGATTCATCCTAAATCTGTCCTACATCATAATCTGTCTGGTTAGGAGCTGACAATTGTTTTACAATTTGATTCTTTTATGTTGTTATGGATTCTCATTTCATGTTTTTCATTTAGGCTTGTGGCCGATTTGGTGTTGAAGAGGGTGATTTTGGTGCAGGTAATGTAGTTCTTAAATGTTTGTTTATATGGCTTTCAGAATTTTTTGTCCTATCAATATCAAGTGATAAGGTGCTCTCTGGTCAGCCTATCGAATGTCTTAGTTCCAATTCATGTGCCGTGGTGGTTAAATATTTTTGCTTTGTTCATGTGTAGTAAAAAGAGCTTATATTGTCTTGCTGGATGAGTAATAGATGCAACCAAACTGCGATACGAGAATAGTCAAGATTTAACCTTCTGTTGAATATCATGAGATATGATACCTTGATTTTCGAAGTCTCTTTTATTAGGAAGCCGTGAAAAGTAAAGTTGAACTCTTAAATTGGATAAATTTGAACTATTTAATTAACAAGTCCCAAAAAGTACAAGCTCTTTTATTAGGAAGCCGTGAAAAGTAAGGTTGTAATGTTAGATACAATCCTAGCAGTACTTTCTCATATTGCTTGATAATCTTAGCCTCATGTTAAGGGGGTGACATACTTTATTATAGCACAATCCATACCATCTATCTTTATGGAATTTCTTTTTTGCTTTTTACTGCTTGTTGTTACACCCTTCATATCTATAATTGCATTTTCTGCTAATTCTAGCTTTTGGTAGGCTCTTTATAGATATAAATGCATATTCGCATATACATATATTTATTTTTGTGCATTTTAGAAATAATTATTTGAAAACATGGCACCATGTGTTAGGATCAAGCATGTTGTCTGTAGAAATGAAATGTTCTCAATGAGAAATAAAAAGAGAACTAAAAAAAGAAAAAGGTAAAGTTGGCATGGTACAGCAGGAAGAACTTATTTTCACAGTTAACAGAGAATGAAATAGGCATTTCATATGGTTCGGGTATGGTCAAGTGCTGCCAGAGCCGGGAAAGCTTTTACTAGATCTGTACAAAATATAAAAGACAGCACGATAGAGGTAGGTTATTGTATTCTTAAATAGCAAAAGGGCTTGAGTCAAGGGTAGTGACAACCAGTCTTGAATCTTGAGACAGCCTAAAATAATTGTCTAAACAAATTCTTTGTCCGCTTCTTACTGTTATATTATTACTTACGTTTGTGTTTCTTCTTTATTGTTATTATTTACTATTATTATTATTATTATTATTATAATAATAATAATTATTATTATTATCTTATCCTCTTCTTTTGACCTATCTGGGTTATGTTTT